>CAXITT010000424.1:653677-676458 GCA_964033795.1 Lymnaea stagnalis | reverse complement strand
GGGGGGGGGGGGGGGGGGGGGGGCTCCTGTGGGATGGGGGAAAAAAGTGAGAGCTGATGAGATGGTGGTTAGAGAATTATTCTCCACATAAGTTTACAGCATCTTTAATAAATAGTATGCCATGGAATGAAGTAATAAGAGAAGTGAGCTGAATTCGCTTGATCCTTCCACGCAAGGACTCGCTACAGAAACTCCTAGTGCAGTTGAAACATGTAAATTACGATGAGATTGAACAGTGAATAATTTTATTTACAATACATACAATTGTGGTAATTGGTTATGTAATATTATTCAAACGTAAGGCAAAATTCTCCATAAGTAATCGAATGTTGTATTCGCCTGGCAGACTAAATAAAAATAGAAAAAAATAAAATAAATAACAGCAAAGAAAATGTCGATACTGGCAGATCGATACCTAGTGTATATACAGTCAACTGTAACCGCGGCACTTCATGGATTATCCAAATCTATTTATAGGAACAGTACTCGAACTTTTAGGGAACCTGATGGATAAAGAGGTATGAAAGTCTAGTCAGGCATATCCAAGGCAATTCAGTAGAGCTTCGGATGTTGATCCGGCAAGGCGTTACCATAAGCCTTCATCAGAATAAAAAATTCACACAAAAAAAAACAACAACAACCCATTACATTCATTGGCGGATCCACTGAAAACACCCTAAAGCATTTACGAAAATACGATATTTTGGATTCTCCGAATTAGGAAAAAGATGTGCGGTACGGTTCCGTGTTCTTGCTCAGGGTAGGTGGTTTAATTTCAAAAAGAAATTGTAGCTGCACCGTCTCAGCGTACTCCAACGAGATTTATCCACGCAAAGAACAAACATTTCCCCACAGTGGTGTGTAGTTCAGGATCTCAGTCAACAGCTCTGGCTAAAGCACGTTTTCCAACTCATTATTATTACTATAAGAGTCGCCTTTGTCCTCGCGGAGGACGTATCCGTTCTCCTCCGCCTCGTTGTCGTAGTCTTCCCCGCACTTGCAGAACAGCTTGAGAAACGTCTGTCTGAACTTTGCGCTCATGGAACAGTAAAGCACGAAGTTGATGGCGTTGTTCACGAGGGCGCCGATGTCCATGACGTCGCCGAGGGGCATGTACACCGTGTCGAAGAACCCCTCCTTGCACGCGCTCATGGCGATGAGGATGCCCTGCGGCAGCTCCGTCACCAGGAACAACACTATCACCGTCATCAACATTTTCGTAGTCCTGGAATGCTCGTGGAGCTTGTGGTTGTTGGAGGCGGAGACCTTAAGGAAGTCCTTCCTCTGCTTCAGCTTGGCCCGCATCTGGTACAACAGCAGCGAGCCGAACATGGAGATCAGAAAGCACGGTACGAGCTTGGCCAGGATGGCGTACATCCAGACGTTGGCCAGCACGAGCGGGTTGGTGTCGTTGCTGCCCAGGCGGATGTGCTCCAGGAAGTAGACCGTCTGGTTCGGCGCCGTTTCGTTGGTGAGCGTCTGGTTCAACCCTGGACTACCCGAAAGGGTTTTCTCCTTGAGTTCATTGGTCATGTAATTTGGAATCATCACGAGGATCGATACGATGTACGTGCCGAGTACGAGGTATCGCGCTTGGATGTTTCTTCTGAGCCGAACGGAACTGGCCCGGGTGGGCGACCGGATGTGGAGGTACCTCACGATCGCCAGCACCACGCAGAGCCAAATGCTGATCGTGTGCGTCACGGTGGTCAGGCTGATGTGGAACAACAGGAAGCTCATCCAGCCCTTGGAGTTCCTCTCCGGCGACTGGGAGCTGCTCGGGTGGATGCAGTAGAAGTGGATGGCGAACGGCAGGTAGCTCAGCATCGTGATGATGTCGGAGACGGCCAGGCCCGTGAGGATCTGGTTGACCGGCGATCGCATGTGCTTCCGGGTCAGGACGGTAAAGTTAAAGGCGTTGGTGACGATCCCGCCCACACACACGCACAGCGAGACGTAGCCATGGTAACGGGAGTACCAGTTGGAGAAGTTGCTGAGATCTTCGTTGACCACAAAATCGTTGGACATCGTCACCTCGCCCGGAGCCAGGCATCGCACATTGTTGTCTAAGTACCTGCAACACACAAAAAAAAAATAATACAAATGTTGAATTTACAAACTCAGTATACTTAGTGAGGTACCAGCAATACAAAAATACAATTGACTTTGGTACATAGTGCGCTAGACTTAGTAAGATATACCTGCAATACTAATATAATTTGTGTGTCCTCCAGGCAACTCAAGATACGTTTTAACTTTTTTGGTGTAATTATAAATGACATGCCCTTCTTCGGAAAAACTAATTTGAGAGGGATGAAATAGGATGTGTACACTTTTATGAAATGAAATGATATAAGAGTAGTGAAAAGAGGTTTTAGATTTTCATTAAAAAAAACATCATACAATACAAATGATAAAAAAAAATATATATATTAAAAAGTCGCAGTTTAAAGCGTTGATGCATTGGGGCCACATTTACTTTAGTGTAACGATGTCCGAAAATGTAATGACTTTTGATAACTTAAAATAAAATTGTGCACAACGGATTTAACAATTTTCTGTTCTTGCATTTCAAGGGCCAGGTAATTGGGACGGGGGTACATTTTAAAATAGTTCTTGGTTTTCTTTTTTCTTATTTACTTGGGTGACATCGTTTCCGTCAAATTAATATTCAGAGACTCCCTCCAAAATTATTAAAGACGTCAGTATCGGTAAATTGATCATTTCTAATTGTTAACCATGAATTTTACTATCACTGTTTTTACCATTCAAATGATAGGAAAATTTGGGGGTCCTGTCGTGTTGGGTAACGGTACATTTTAACATGAATATCTCTTTTTTTTTCGATTATGTAACAGATTTGAACTATAATCTCAATTTGAATGTTAAATTAAAAACCTTACTGTGTTTATTATTTCCTGAAAATTTGCTTGAGGAGCCAGGCAAAGAGTTTGGGTCATTTTTTAAAGAAGATGCCAATACACGAAATACGTTCATGTTACAGATATTTCAACAGATAGATTTGTAGTCATTTTCTTTTAATTATGCTGTACGTCATAATCCGTTGCATTGACATGCATAAAAATGAGAGAGATTTTGGGACCTGGCAATGCAAGTTGTCTCTGTTAGTATGAATGAGAGTGCGTTCCTTTGTGGGTGATTTGAATCTGTATTAAAGCACCTAGACACGAGTAGGCGAGGAGTCCTCCTCCAATATAAGTCACTTCACGTTAAGTTTGAAAAGATATACTCATCTAATATCCGTGGAAACATCATCAGACAATCTTCAACATAGAACACCCCCCCCCCCCTTCCCAGGAAAGCTGACAGGGTGCGAGAGAGGCCAACGGTTGCATACAGTCTTTAGGAGAAGCCTGACAAAAAGATACATGGAGACTCAGGCTGGGGGCTCATACACAAACTATGGGATACATGGAGACTCAGGCTGGGGGCTCATACACAAACTATGGGATACATGGAGACTCAGGCTGGGGGCTCATACACAAACTATGGGATACATGGAGACTCAGGCTGGGGGCTCATACACAAACTATGGGATACATGGAGACTCAGGCTGGGGGCTCATACACAAACTATGGGATACATGGAGACTCAGGCTGGGGGCTCATACACAAACTATGGGATACATGGAGACTCAGGCTGGGGGCTCATACACAAACTATGGGATACATGGAGACTCAGGCTGGGGGCTCATACACAAACTATGGGATACATGGAGACTCAGGCTGGGGGCTCATACACAAACTATGGGATACATGGAGACTCAGGCTGGGGGCTCATACACAAACTATGGGATACATGGAGACTCAGGCTGGGGGCTCATACACAAACTATGGGATACATGGAGACTCAGGCTGGGGGCTCATACACAAACTATGGGATACATGGAGACTCAGGCTGGGGGCTCATACACAAACTATGGGATACATGGAGACTCAGGCTGGGGGCTCATACACAAACTATGGGATACATGGAGACTCAGGCTGGGGGCTCATACACAAACTATGGGATGCATGGAGACTCAGGCTGGGGGCTCATACACAAACTATGGGATGCATGGAGACTCAGGCTGGGGGCTCATACACAAACTATGGGATACATGGAGACTCAGGCTGGGGGCTCATACACAAACTATGGGATACATGGAGACTCAAGCTGGAGGCTGATACACAAACTATGGGATATATGGAGACTCAAGCTGGAGGCTGATACACAAACTATGGGATATATGGAGACTCAGGCTGGGGGCTCATACACAAACTATGTGATACATGGAGACTCAAGCTGGAGGCTGATACACAAACTATGGGATATATGGAGACTCAGGCTGGGGGCTCATACACAAACTATGTGATACATGGAGACTCAAGCTGGAAGCTGATACACAAACTATGTGATCCATGGAGACTCAGGCTGGGGGCTCATACACAAACTATGTGATACATGGAGACTCAAGCTGGAGGCTGATACACAAACTATGGGATATATGGAGACTCGAACTGGAGGCTGAAATACAAACTATGGGATACATGGAGACTCAGGCTGGGGGCTTATACACAAACTAATGGGATACATGGAGACTGAAGCTGTAGGCTGCTACATATATAGCGTTTTTTTCCCAGCAGTAACAATGCTTTTGGGGTAATTCATACATTGTGAGGTTTTTTTTAAACGCTTTTATCTTTGAATACTTGACATTTGTCAGAAACACCTCTACTGCGACACATTGATGTACTGCAGAGGCAAAGTAGCACAACATTGTTTTCTTCGCCAGAGTCAGTATATTATAATAAATCAGGAGTGCCCACCAGTGGCGTGAAGTGAATGAGGTTGAGACAGTGTGATGTATGTCTGCTGCTGACAGAAGCTCACGACAACATAGCTCTGTGCTAAGGGCAGGAAACCAGAGGTGTTATCAAATGGTTGCTGGAGAAGGGGTGATTCTTAAAAATCACATACATTAAAAAAAAAATTGTACATAGTCATTTATATGATTTGTATAAATTCACGCAAAAAATCTACAATTTTTGAAATCTTCAAGTTTCCTTAACATGACGTGTTGATCAATTTCACGTCGTACACAAGTAAACAATGGGTGGTGGGTGGCCCAACGGTCTAACCTGACTTAAACCAAAAAGCTGATGGTCTGGAATCCAATACCCACCAAATCCAAGACCAGCAAAAACAACCCAAGCAGTCCGGGTGGATGGAACTCGTTAGCCTTGGACGGCAACTCATCTAAGAGAAGGCAAACTCAGAATTCAAACAAGGGGCCAGAACGATCCACCAATTGGTCGCAGGCCCTCAAATATTATAGACAAAAAATACAATGGAGTAGTAGATTTTGTGACACCCGAGGGAGTCCTTTCCAAACCCCAGTCGCTAAAGAAATGCACAAATCAAAAATATTCCTATCAAAACAAAGCAATATTTAGAATATAACACTGCTCTAACCGACTCTAACCGACTCTAGTCAGTATTTCTTTCAGGTCCCTATCGAGACAAAAATATGTACCATAATAAAACGAAAATAATTTTATTAAAAAAAAACAAAAACAAAAAACCCAACCCCAAAACCTATTACATTGTCATGTTTATAACATTAAAAAAACGAAGAATAATAACTGTTGCCTTTAATCGTTGACAATTAGGGGGAGATATGAATTTTCGCTACGCTGGCTTTATTTAATGTTCCGTAGAGTTACAAAGCTAATCTTGTTAGAAGCTTACACTATTCGATTACAAATATCGTAATCTCCCAAAAAATTGGCCGCTCTTGGGGATAAACCGAAGTTTCACTTCACTTTGCTCGCATATATGGGTATTTTTTTTATTGATTTTTTTTTCTAGTTTCACAAGTTAAAGGACTTCAATAACATTGTATTAAACTACCCGTACATCAATATAAAGGTCCTTAATTTTAAAATATTTATTTCCAAGTATGAAACATGTGCAGTCTGTTTCCAAATTATACATCATCATAAAAGCATGACTTTTAAAGTAGATATTATAAATTGTGTTTTAAAAAGGATGACTTTTAAAGAAGATATTATGAATTAAATTTGAAAAGCACAAGAAATTCCTCAACAACACAGTATTTTGTTAAAATACTTAGCCTTTATATACATATATATGTTAAATTAACCAAGGATATCTCTTTTTAAAAAAAAAACGAAATCAGACTATCTGCACGCTTTATATTTTTTTTTAAAATTACATGTGTTAGAGATGAGAGAGAGAGAGAAAAAAGAAAAGAAGAACATCTGTTTTTGTGAACTAGCATTTCGAGTTTCATGCCAACTCTGTTTTTTTGGTACTAGCTTTTGAAAAGATTCATCTTTCTAAATCATCACTTTAAAATGACCTAAATGGATTTGTTAAAAAAAAAATTGTAAAAAGTAAATCAAAGAGGCAATCTTTAAATTAGCTGAAAAAATTGAAGTACTTAAAACTATCAAATAAACATTTCAATCCACTGAATATTGGGAAATATATACTTTATTTTTATACTATTTCCCAAAGATAAAAATCACACATTCACAAAAGTAATATATGCTGGCTTTTGTAAACAGCTCATGTCTTTCTCAAAATTACTATGCCGATGAAATACGATGTGTCAATTTGACCGGTTTTGAAAACCCATAAAATCAAAAGTGTTTTCTACAAAACAATATTGTATTTTTCCTGTTTTGACTCCGGTAAAACTTGGCAATATTGACAAAAAGTCATTAGCATACGTAAGTTCTTGAGTTGTTGTTGGTTTTTTTTTTTCATGTGTGTTAAACATTTAGAAAGGATGTAAACACATTTTTTTTGTGTTGGAAAACTTCTTTGTAATGGAAACCCTTTTTTGTGTTGAAAACCTTTTTCGTAATGGAAACCCTTTTTTGGTGATGGAAAACCTTTCTGTTGTTAAAACCTTTTTGAAATGAAAAGCTTTTTAGTGAAGGAAACGTTTTTTAGTGAAGGAAACGTTTTTTAGTGAAGGAAAACTTTTTAGTGAAGGAAACGTTTTTTAGTGAAGGAAAACTTTTTAGTGAAGGAAACGTTTTTTAGTGAAGGAAACGTTTTTTAGTGAAGGAAAACTTTTTAGTGAAGGAAACGTTTTTTAGTGAAGGAAACGTTTTTTAGTGAAGGAAAACTTTTTAGTGAAGGAAACGTTTTTTAGTGAAGGAAAACTTTTTAGTGAAGGAAACGTTTTTTAATGAAGGAAAACTTTTTAGTGGGATGGAAACCTTGGGCGGGCCACAATTTTTGCCACCTTCCATCTCACGATAAACTCTGCACTTCTGCGAGGACGACGCCCCTTCATAAAACAAAAAAAAAAAAGTGACACTCTGGGTGATCCATCTTTCTACGTCAATGACAGAGGCGTAGCAGCGGTGTTTGACACTTACGTTTTGCGAGATTCATTTTTACACCCTCATCAACTACTCATCATTTACATTCTCGTCTACTACCCATTATTTACCCATCATTTACACCCTCGTCACCTACCCATCATTTAAAACCTCGTCACCTACCCATTATTAACCCATCATTTACACCCTCATCAACTACTCATCACTTACACCCTCGCCACCTACCCATCATTTACCCATCATTTACACCCTAGTCACCTACCCATCATTTACCCATCATTTACACCCTCGTCACCTACCCATCATTTACCCATCATTTACACCCTCGTCACCTACCCATCATTGACCCATCATTTACACCCTCGTCACCTACCCGTCATTTACACCCTCATCAACTACCCATCATTTACACCCTCGTCACCTACCCATCATTTACCCATCATTTACACTCTCGTCACCTACCCATCATTTACACCCTCATCAACTACTCATCATTTACATCCTCGTCAACTACCCATTATTTATCCATCATTTACACCCTCGTCATCTACCCATCATTTACAACCTCGTCACCTACCCATTATTTACCCATCATTTACACCCTCATCAACTACGCATCATTTACACCCTCGCCACCTACCCATCATTTACCCATCATTTACACCCTCGTCACCTATCCGTCATTTACCCATCATTTACACCCTCGTCACCTACCCATCATTTACAGCCATTCAACACACCCAAAGCCTAATTTAGCCACCCACGGCCCTATCTAGTCTGGCGCCTGGGGAGATCTTTAGCTACACCTCTTGTCACTGGTAATGCCCCACCAGAAAATCTAAAATCTCCCCAAGCCCCAGAGTAAAAATTTTCTGAAAAAAATATTCCCCCCCCCCTTCCCACCTCCCGGGCTGAGTGAAAAGCACTATCCGCCCTCCATTCTTGTTGAGACCCCTACAAAATGATTTTGTTTACAATACTTTGCAGTCCTGTCAAATCGAAACAGTAGAGACCAAAACATACTACTCTGTTTATGTCCCCAGGCATGTTGACATGCTTTGATGTTTCCACTGGTGTGCACTGTCAATCAAGACGGATGTAGACAATTTTTTTTTAAAATCTGGATACGCATCACAAGAAAACGGGGTTACCAAAAAAAAACAACAACCCAACACACTATTTGAATGACTTGTCTAACGGCCATACTTGTAGTGCTCTAAAATAACATGACATAGACATTTTCAATCTTTCATACACAGGTGGATGACAGCGTCGTGGAGTGAAATGTAGTGGAAATAAATATATTGAAGTAGAATATGATTGGAGTAGAGTATAATTGTAGAATATGATTGTAGTAGAGTATGATTGGAGTAGAATATAATTGTAGAATATGATTGAGGTAGAGTATGATTGGAGTAGAATATGATTGGAGTAGAATATGATTGGAGTAGAATATGATTGGGGTATATTATGATTGGAGTAGAATTTGATTGGAGTTACATATAATTAGAGTAGAATATAATTAGAGTAGAATATGATGGGGTAGATTATCATTGGAGTAGAATATGATGGGGTAGATTATTATGGGAATAGAATATAATTTGGGTAGAATATGATTGGAGCAGAATATGATTGGAGCAAAATATGATGGTATAGATTATTATTGGAGTAAAATATGACGGGGTTTATTATGCTTAGAGCAGAATATGATTTGGTTAAATATGTTTGGAGTAGAATATGATTGGAGTAGGATTTGATGGAGTAGGACGTGATTGGAGTAGAGTATGATTGGAGTAGGATATGATTGGAGTAGAGCATGATTTGAGTAGGATTTGATTGGAGTATGATATGACTGGAGTGGAATATGATTGGGGTAGAATATGATTGGATTATGATATGGTTGGAGTGGACTTGGAATGTGGTAGAATTTGATTGGAGTGGAATATGATTGGAGTCAACTGTTTTGGGGTTGAGAAAAATTTATGTGAGTTTATTGGATTGTATTGAATAGTTTTGAAACAATATTACATTTATAGAATACACGGCGATAGATATTTGACAACTCTATTGAAAATTCTTTCATATTTGTATACATCTTGTTACTATGATTGCGTATATAATAGCATTCATTGGTCCATATAACAACATTCATTGGTCCATTAACAACATTCATTGGTCCATGTAACAACATTCATTGGTCCATGTCACAACATTCATTGGTCCATATAATGATATTCATTGGTCCTTATAACAACATTCATTGGTCCATGTCACAACATTCATTGGTCCATATAATGATATTCATTGGTCCTTATAATAACATTCATTGGTCCATGTAACAACATTCATTGGTCCATGTCACAACATTCATTGGTCCATATAATAATATTCATTCGTCCATGTCACAGCATGCATTGGTCCATATAACAACTTTCATTGGTCCATGTAACAACATTCATTGGTCCATGTCACAACATTCATTGGTCCATATAATAATATTCATTGGTCCATGTCACAGCATGCATTGGTCCATATAACAACTTTCATTGGTCCATGTAACAACATTCATTGGTCCATGTCACAACATTCATTGGTCCATATAACAATATTCATTGTTCCATATAACAACATTCATTGGTCCATATAACAACATTCATTGGTCTATGTCACAACATTCATTGGTCCATAAAATGATATTCATTGGTCCTTATAACAACATTCATTGGTCCATGTAACAACATTCATTGGTCCATGTCACAACATTCATTGGTCCATATAATAATATTCATCGGTCCATGTCACAACATGCATTGGTCCATATAACAACTTTCATTGGTCCATTTAACAACATTCATTGGTCCATGTCACAACATTCATTGGTCCATATAACAATATTCATTGGTCCATATAACAACATTCATTGGTCCATATAACAACATTCATTGGTCCATGTAACAACATTCATTGGTCCATGTAACAACATTCATTGGTCCATGTAACAAAAATCATTGGTCCATATAACAACATTCATTAGTCCATGTAACAACATTCATTGGTCCATATAACAACATTCATTGGTCCATGTAACAACATTCATTGGTCCATGTAACAACATTCATTGGTCCATATAACAACATTCATTGGTCCATATAACAACATTCATTGGTCCATGTAACAACATTCATTGGTCCATATACCAACATTCATTGGCCCATGTAACAACATTCATTGACCCATGTAACAACATTCATTGGTCCATGTAACAACATTCATTGGTCCATATAACAACATTCATGGGTCCATGTAACAACATACATTGGTCCATGTAACAACATTCAATGGTCCATGTAACAACATTCATTGGTCCATATAACAACATTCATTGGTCCATGTAACAACATTCATTGGTCCATATAACAACAATCATTGGTACATGTAACAACAGTCATTGGTCCATATAACAACATTCATTGGTCCATATAACTACATTCATTGGTCCATGTAACAACATTCATTGACCCATGTAACAACATTCATTGGTCCATGTAACAACATTCATTGGTCCATATAACAACATTTATTGGTCCATGAAACAACATTCATTGTTCCATATAACAAAATTCATTGGTCCATATAAAAACATTCATTAGTCCATGTAACAACATTCATTGGTCCATATAACAACATTCATTGGTCCATGTAACAACATTCATTGGTCCATGTAACAACATTCATTGGTCCATGTAACAACATTCATTGGTCCATATAACAACATTCATTGGTCCATGTAACAATATTCATTGGTCCATATAACAACATTCATTGGTCCATTTAACAACATTCATTGACCCATGTAACAATATTCATTGGTGCATGTAACAACATTCATTGGTCCATATAACAACATTCATTGGTCCATGTAACAACATTCATTGGTCCATGTAACAACATTCATTGGTCCATGTAACAACATTCATTGGTCCATATAACAACATTCAATTGGTCACTCCTACTTAGTCCATATAACAACATTCAATTGGTCACGCCTACTTAGTCCATATAACAACCTTCAATTGGTCACTCCTACTTAGTCCATAATTAAACAATCAATTGGTCACTCCTACTTAGTCCATATAACAACATTCAATTGGTCACTCCTACTTAGTCCATATAACAACATTCAATTGGTCACTCCTACTTAGTCCATATAACAACATTCAATTGGTCACTCCTACTTAGTCCATAATTAAACATTCAATTGGTCACTCCTACTTAGTCCACATAACAACATTCAATTGGTCACTCCTACTTAGTCCATATAAGAACATTCAATTGGTCACTCCTACTTAGTCCATATAACAACATTCAATTGGTCACTCCTACTTAGTACATATAACAACATTCCATTGGTCACTCTCACTTAGTACATATAATAACATTCTATTGGTCACTCTCAATTAGTCCACATACCTACATTCCATTATTCACTCTCACTTAGTCTCTATAAAAACATTTCATATGTCACTCCCACTTACTCCATATAACAACATTCCATTGGTCACTCCCCATTTATTCCCATGGCAGCGATCAAATAACTATTATTACTGCATCTACATTTAAAAAAAATGCATTAACATTTTTTTCCCCAAACATTCTTCATATCCTGGTAGTGTCATTCTTCTCAAACTAGGGATGAAATCCTGTTAAATATGATACAAATAGGTAACCATGGTCTTACCTTTGCAGTTAACCTTATATCATTCAAATGAAGAAGTACCTCGCTATGCAATGAATATTTTTTTTATTTAATGTGCCATGAAAAGATAATCACAAACCAGCGAATCTGCCAGTAGAAAAACACACGGGATCTTAGATAACTTAGGTCTAATGTCAAGCGAACACACGCGGGCTGTTCGGCTTCATGTGAGACTCGTCACAGGTAAAAGAACACCTGATATGTCGTAAAATGTCCGCAACCTTCGCCCCTCTCCCACAAAATCCCCCCCCCCCCGTTTTTTTCCCCCGCCGTTTGTTGAATGTCGTTTGTTGCAAGGCAGATCACTAACCTGTAATCTTAAAAGAACCCCTGATATGTCGTAAAATGTCCGCAACCTTCGCCCCCCTCCCACAAAATCCCCCCCCCCCCCGTTTTTTTCCCCCGCCGTTTGTTGAATGTCGTTTGTTGCAAGGCAGATCACTAACCTGTAATCTACGCATGCGTAAACAGCAATTTTCGCGTGCGCATATTTCAGAAGAGGCACAAAAGGTATTTTCACGTACAATAGCACCAATTAAAAAATCAAGACGAAGGATAAGACAGTGATTATAATATTTTTTAAACGACTCAAGGGGGGGGGGGTCAAAGGGCATTGCCGTAAATAACATCCCACTTAAGGTAGGAATTCTTTACATGTAAATAACAAGGAATGTGCTGTGACAGGACCACGTCTGGTGAGCAGCGAAACCTGATTTCTTGTCATGTCGACGTCAACCTCTGTAGGCAGGAGACGGCTGCGCACCGATCGCCCCTTTAATTGATAGGTGTGTTACCTTGTCTTGCAGAGATGTTTCGGGTTAACGTAAAAAAAAATGTAAACAATACACACAAAAAAAAATACCTGAGGTTTGACGGTGAAGAAGAATGAATGCCGTTCGTTAGTCGAATGATTGAAACTCTGGGGGAGTTCTAAGGCAGCGATTCTCAACTCTGAGGATCGCGGCCCATTTGAAACGACCATTACACAGGGGTCGGTTAAGATCATACTAAAACACATATATATGAAGTAGCAACGAAAAGAATTTTATGGTTGGGGGGGGGGCTACCACAACGAGAGGAACTGCATTCAAGGGTCACGGCATTAGGAAGATTGAGAACCGCTGTTGTCAGGTGAAGAAGTCCGCGTACGCAGTAGTGAACAAAAAAAAACGTACATCCATATGACAAACATACATAAGACAACACTATGTGGAGATTATTTATAGAAGAAACCAAACAAGATTTTGAAATGATAGAAAACATATTTTAATTAGCCGTGTTAACAAAATTCAAGATCACACAAACGTACAATTTTTTTTTTATTCACTGTTGCAAAATCTCGAGGCAAAATCTCGAAGCGTACAAGACCACGAGGTGGTCGTATAATTGATTTTCGTTCCGCCGTGGTCGAATAGCACATGTCTTACATTTAGATATAAATACATAAAAGTGAAATCATTGCGACTGCATAACAAGGCTCATTACGAGCGTTCAGTCCTTTGGAGGGGCGCTGTTGGATTGGCCTAGTTAAGTTCTGAGCTGGCGATTCTCTTCGAGCCAGAAAGCGATGTAAGGTTATTATTTTCAACATGAAATATTATTGAAATGGTGTGCGCCGATGAGACTCTAACTAACAGGGGAGTGGTCAGGGTTGGAAACGGGGGATTGGGGGCTAGCACGTAATAGCTTACTAAACAAGATAAATAACATCAAGTATAGAAGCTGTTTTTTTTATTTTCATTGCATCTCTATTTTTAAAAAAAAATAATTAAACACTAAAACATAGTAAAAAAGAGGAAACAGGTTGGGGAATAATTGACGTATTTATTGTAGTTGAGTTCAGAACTAATGAGATTCAGTCAATTTTACAAACAAACTTTTAAACGACTGAAATGGCAGCTGATAACTGACGGGCAGGGGAGTGGCTAGGAAAAGCGGCCAACGAGGCGATGCCTGAAAACGACCGTCCCTTCAAAAATGACGCCCCGGGGGTGGACCATGTCAAAGATGATTTTTCTGGTTCCTTTTTTTTTTTTAACATGGGATTTTATCGTTTGATTTAATGTTAAGGTCGTACTAAACACGATTTTGCCCCCCCCCCCCCCCCCAAAAGTCGGCCCCCCCGCGCGTGTCCCCCCTCCCCCCCCCCCCCCCCCCCCCCCCCACCCAATAAGTTGGCACCCGAGGCGAGTGACTCCCTTCACCCCCCCCCCCCTTCCTCCCTCTTCTTTTCTCACGGCCCTTGCTGACCTGGGTATGAAAACATAATTAAATTGGGCGATGAAGGCTTAGGTGGAAAAATTTAAAAAACAAAATAAATGAGATTTTGACAAAACAAAAAACAGAGTTTTTTTAAAAATATTTAGTGTATAATTTATTTTGACCTACCTGATAAGACTGTTCTTATCACCGTAGAGGGTTTTAATGCTTCAAGAAATAAACTGATATATCCAACCGTTAGTCAACGAATAGTAAAAAATGATATTCAAAGTTTATGCACGGTTGGTTGCCAGGCTGCGAACACCCCCCCCCCCCCCCTCTCTCCCAATAAAAAAAAAAGAAAAAAAAAAAAAAAATAATCACTTGGCATGAGGACAGAAACCATCATCATAATGGCAAATTTCAAGGGAGTTTACTGGACATAACTGTCAATCAAGTGCATTTTCATGAGTTTTTCCCCTTATTGCAATGTCTTCTTTGAAAAAAATAAATACAATTTTACTTTTTTTTATGAAGCACGAGAGGTGTTTATTAACGGGGGGGGGGGGGGGGGGGNGGGAGTGTGAGGGGAAGGGAGGAGTAAATCAAATTAACATAAAAGTTTTATTAAAAAGAAATAAATAATAGTTCTTTGTTTTTTTGTTGAGTTTCTGCATTTACAGTGTGTTAGAAGTGGACCATAGCTCCTACCATTATGCAGCCACCATATGTGTCATTAATTCAGCCTCCTGCAATGCAGTCATCATAGGTGATTTGGGGGAAACACGAAACAGACACTCATCTCACTTTACAAGAAAAGACCTTGTTACTTATGGGGGACACACATTTCCACCATTAGGACACACCTTACAAAAAATATGACATAGCATTAAAAAAAAACAATGAGACCACACCTTTAAAACGATGGGGCTCAAACTACTATCAATAGCACACGGTTTACGAGTGTAGAACGCACGTCATTTCTGCCAGGACACAACTTAAAATTTAAAAGAGCACCTCTAAATACTAAATAATGACAAGACACAACTTACTAACACCCGGACACACCTCTATATCAATGGGGGCGTGTCTAACAGGCTAAAGGACACTTTTTTTTCTTTTTTTTCCATAGATGGATGTCTTTGACTTTAACACACCTCCGTTACTAAGCCAACAACCGGTTAAAAATAAATCGTTTAAACGGTAATCATTGTGCTGGGTGAAAAAGTGATATTATTATTATTTTTATTATTATTATTATCATTACCCTTATTATTGAGAACTTTCATTAAAAAGATTGAGTGCATGAAATTGATATACCCAAATGCAATTTCATGATTGTGTTAAATCTCTCGTAAAACCAGACTTGCCAGGACTCCATGCCGTTCCCAAGGCATTCTGTCGGACATCACATCTCGTATAGAGCAGCACTGGATGGCGTTTCACAATGAATATCGGGGGGGGGGGGCGTTTTTTTTCTCCTGCAGTAGGAATTGTGGATTGTTTCACTCCCGGTTTCTGTAATATTAAAGCACTTTTCCAGATTATATTCCATCACAATTCGGACATCAAATCGCGTATAGAGCAGCACTGGATGGCGTTTCCCAATGAATTTGGGGGGGGGGGGGCGTTTTTTTTCTCCTGCAGTAGGAATTGTGGATTGCTTCACTTCCGGTTTCTGTAATATTAAAGCACTATTCCAGATTATATTCCATCACAATTCCGAGGCTGAACGGTCTAGTAAGGAAAATAATTGTACTCACACGGGGCGCATTAGTTCAAGAAACTGAATTCCTAGTCTCTTGAGCCTAGACGTTATCAGAATATGTCAGGATTTTTCTGGAATATGGACTTAAATTTCAATCATAATAATAATTGTTATTTTTCAAATATTTTTTTTTATTTATTTTTTTTTTTTATAAAATTTGATTTTAATTATGAAGCCATTGAAGCATGTCGCTTCTCCTTCTCAATGTTGCGCAACTTTGAGTTTATTTGACAAAACGCGTTGTGTGAGTCGGTAATCGATAATTTAATGTCTAGGACCCGGCTCTGCCTTTATATTGAACATGCCTAAAACTCTTAACAATAGGATATGGATCGATTTGTTATAGATTGATTTTTGTTTGGCGTTGGCGGGCAGCTTATTTAATTATGAAACAAGTTATTGATTTTATCAGTTTATCTTATGGCGAAAACATTTGATATCTACGGGGGATCTTCTGAGACTAAATGTTATACGATTTTTTAAAAAATTATTGAAACGGAATTTAATCACAGAGACTCATCATGAAGATGATGAAATGTGACCAAAAACATTTGACTTGCTTCTCTATTTTCAATTTTTGTAAAAAAAAAAATGTGTACCGGAGAGTACATCATCAGCTCTATGACCTGACTGGGCTACATGGGTCCAACACATTTGAGATCTATGTCCAGCCCGCCGGCTTCACGGGTCCAACAAATTATGTACGCACAGACTTTCAAACTAAATGTGTGTCACATGTACCGGTGACAATAGCAGAATAATTTGAAGGAAAGCCTAGTCATAGATCAAAACCATTTTTTTTTTTTACAAAGTATTTTTGCATATTTAATTATTTCTATATCAAATTTGATAACTCACCATTTTTATACACGGATTACACGACTTACATTTAAACAGAGCTTCTCAAATTGGCGTTCTCTGAGCCAACTCAGATGACCGAGAAAAATCAACAGGGGTATTCAAAAAAAGAAAAGAAACAAAACAACAAACAACAAAATAAAAAAAAAAAAAAATTGAATAAAACCCTAACTTGATCCTAATTGAAAAAGTGTCTCTTTATTTTTGATATTGCCCTTTCAAGCGTCCAACTATTTATTCAGGGGATAAAGTGGAACGCCACGTGTCTTCCAGGAGTTCCATAATCTGGAGGTTAATCGCTTTTTTTAATAAATAATGAGGAGCCGCGCAGTAAACGAACGGGCTGATCAGTTTGTGTGTGTGTGTGTGTGTATGGATTAATGAGGCTGGTGTATTTGTGACGAGGCGCTGCATCAGCGTAGACCGTGTTTCTCGCTTTGTCTATGTCATATATAATTGACAAAGTTGAACGGTTCTCAGACGTATAAATGATCGAAGCCCCCTTTAACAAAACCATTGAAAGTATTGGATGAAATGAAGTGTTCCTGTTGTAAGAGAATAAAAACTTGATGACGTAAGCAGAGAGATTAAACAAGGCGTTGTTTAAATCATTAACTACAATGTTAAAAAAAAGTCATACTGATATAATGTCATTTATTTCTTTATGTTGATTAGATCACATGCGTCTGATAAAAATAATTAGTTGGGATTTTTGCGTGGTGTCAGGGGAAAGCAATGTCTTGTCAATAGAATCCTTACTAAGTAGTTAGCTTTTTTTGTGCGTAGGTGTGTGGAGGGGTCTGGTGTGTGGAAGGGTCTGGTGTGTGGAGGGTATGGTGTGTGGAGGGTATGGTGTGTGGAGGCGTATGGTGTGTAGAGGGGTATGGTGTGAGGAAGGGTCTGGTGTGGAAGGGCTATCGTGCGTAGAGGGTATGGTGTGTGGAGGGTATGGTGTTGGAGGGTATGGTGTTGGAGGGTTATGTTGTGTGGAGTGTATGGTGTTGGAGGGTATGGTGTTGGAGGGTATGGTGTTGGAGGGATATGGTGTGTGGAGCGTATTGTGTGTGGAGGGTATGGTGTGTGGAGGGTATGGTGTGTGGAAGGGTATGGTGTTGGAGGGAATAGAAGACATGAAGAAAATTGTCTTCATTCATTTAAGTCGGTTTTTTCTGCGGGCGCCAACCTTCACGCACCCCATAACGTTGTCTGGGGGGGGGGCGGCAATCTTCACGCACCCCATCACGTTGTCAGCGGGGGCCAAACTTCACGCATTCCATTATGTTGTCTGGGGGTGGCAACTTTAGCGCACACCACCCTGTTGTCTGCGGGTGTCAACTTTAGCACACCCCATCATGTTGTCTGCGGGCGCCAACCTTCACGCGCCCCATCATGTTGTCTGCGGGTGTCACCTTCAACGCACCCGTTCATGCTTGATATGTGTGTCGACATTCACGCACACAATGGTGTGAGTTTGAAATTATTTTTTTCCGGAATTTCCACAAATAACCGATTACTTTAAAAAGAAACAGTTTTAAACAACAACAACAAAAAAACAACAAAAAAAACAACAACAAATAACACAAACGAGAGCTCCTCCACAAATTTGATTGCGTCATAAACATTTTCCATACAATTACATTAAACGAATTATTTTTAATTAGCTAGTTGTGTGGAGAAATGCTCAAACCATAATTATTGTGTTTTAATTTAGGATGTGCCTCACGTCGCCCTAGATAATTCAATCACTCGGCAGTTCTGGTTGGTCAGGGTCCTCCAACCAGAATTTCAGAAACGCTCTAACTGTAAACCAATCATCAGCATTTCCAGAGAGCACCTTGGAATACAGTTTTGAGTTCTAGGATTATATTAACCTTATTTACAAAGGCCTTTTTGAAACTTTGACATTTTTTTTTTTAAATTAGAAAAATTCTCGCATACCGAAACTTCTATCATTCGCAAAACACAGACATTATATTTCGGGTGAGCAAAATAAGTTTTGCATTTTCAACAAGAAAAAAATCTTAATTATGCTTTGCTTTTTTTTTTTTTTTTATTTAGAACCGCATATTTTGGAATTAAAAGAAATTGATTCAACAGAAACTTTGATTCCTTTAACTAAAACACAGACATTATATTTCGGGTGAGCAAAATAAGTTTTGCATTTTCAACAAGAAAAAAATCTTAATTATGCTTTGCTTTTTTTCTTTTTTGTATTGAGAACCGCATATTTTGGAATTAAAAGAAATTGATTCAACAGCAACTTTGATTCCTTTAACAGGTCTTCCCCACTCCCCCCCCCACCTTCACCGCCATCTCACCCCACCTTATCCATTACACATCTCCACAGTTAATTTATCTTGAGTGAAACCTTATCCTCCACACCCTCCCGCCCCCACCCCAAAAAACGCCCCCCACTCACCCCTCCCCTAACACCAGCTCCATTCTCTTACTCTCACCTCGCCTTACACCCACGTCATTGAACTATGATTGATCTTTTGGGAAAAGTCGATCACGCCCACTAGTCTGTGAAAGGTGGATGCCTACATAGACTAGTCTGTGAAAGGTGAATGCCTACATATACTAGTCTGTGAAAGGTGAATGCCTACATAGACTAGTCTGTTAAAGGTGTATGCATACATAGACTAGTCTGTGAAAGGTGGATGCCTACATAGACTAGTCTGTGAAAGGTGAATGCCTACATAGACTAGTCTGTGAAAGGTGAATGCCTACATAGACTAGTCTGTGAAAGGAGGATGCATACATAGACAGAAAAAGGTGGATGCATACATAGACTGTAAAAGATGGATGCATAAATCTACTTGTAAAGTGCATGCAATAGAACTTTTGAAACCGTTCCAGTCTCTCCCTTATCCATAAGCCACAATGATGTAAATGTTGTTTTTAATGAACCCCTCGAAGACATTGATGCTCACATCGCTCCTCTCAAACTGTCGCATCGACCAGGGCACGAACAAAAAAAAGGGAGATTTGTCCTAATGAATCAGATTTGAAAATAAAATATATGGCCTCCGGTAAAGTGAACATTAAAAGGTGGGGTGGGGGGGGGGAGGGAGGAAGATATTTACTTAAACAATATCTTAGCCAACCTTAACCTTGAGAAGGGCAATGTCTTCTAAACACAGTATCATTTTGGAGGGGGGATAAAAAGCAACGCATAACAACTTCTTTAACTGTTGTTGACATGTCACATCCGTTTTTACACCCCGCTTTCTTCCCCATCCTCAACTTTTCTTTTTTCCCTCCCTCCCTCCCTCCCTCCCTCCCTCCCTCCCTCCCTCAACTTTTCTTTTTTCCCTCCTTCCGAAAATATCCTCACGCCCAGATCAGCCAAAGGCCGTTATACCAAAGGACTTTTGCTTTCCAAGTAGAGACCGGCCGAATGTGAATTTTTTTTTTTTGTTTCGGCTTAACAAAATACTTTCGGCCGAAACCAAAATTTTGACGAGACTTTTTGGTAGAAACCGAAAGACTTAGATAATTCGAAACCCGAAAGTATATATATATATACTATTAATTATTAATTAGATTTTCGTGAATTAAAAAGAAACGACAACATATAATGGTACTTAAGCTTTTTTTTATTTCAATAAAAAAAATATTTTAAGGTGCTATTTTAAAGTAAAATGGTATAGTATGCCACACAAGGAACAATGTCAAGTGTACATTCACCATAAACGTACATCGTGTACGTCAGTTTAACGACACCGTTAATTTAACATCACCCCTTAGTTTAACGTCACCGTTAGTTTAACGTCACAATTTTATTAACATCACCAATAGTTTAACATCGCTAACCAGAAAATCTTCAATGTACACATGACATATGCCACTAACGAACATTTTACCTCGAAGCAAAACATCAGCATCACGTGAACACAAACAAATAATGCACGCAGCCATTGCACCCAAACTTTATCCCAGCTCCCCATGTACACAAACATCTCCCCAGCACCCTCCTCATCCTCCTCATGTCCCTTTGTCCTTGGACCGTTGGCGTGCCACAGACGACATGTGAACCATCCTCCTCCATTCGTCTCTGTCTTCAGCACTACGCACTGCATCACCCAAGTGTTAGTCCTGTCCACTCTTTGATGTTATCCTCTCACCTTTTTCTTTGTCTTCCTCTTCTTCTCCCTCCTCTTGTGGTGCCCTGCAATATTTCTTTGGCAAGCCCTTGTTTCCTTAATACGTTGCCGTACCATTGTAGTTTGCGTTTTTTCACAGTCACACAGTAGGTCATCGTACTGTAGGTCATTGCCTGACGAACCCTTTCTTCACTCTATCATTGGAGATGTGGTCCCTCTAGCAGATGCCAAATATGCTTCTGAAGCATCTCATCTCCATCGCCTTTATTTTTCTTTCAAGATCGGCTGTTAATGTCCAAGATTTGCAGGCATACAGGAAAATGGAGAGGACTAATTCAGCCTGATTTTGGTGCTGGGGGCTATATTTTTGTCATTCCATATTTTCTTGAGCCTCTTTAGTGCTGTTGTAGTCTGCGCAATCCTGGACATCATTTTTGGCTTGGAGCCTTCTTCTGAGACTATTGCTCCTAGGTATTTGAGCGGCCGACAGTCTCTAGTCTTTCCTCCCCGACCTTAATTTCAGTGTTGATGCCTGCGGTATTATTTATCATCAGTTTTGTCTTTTCGTAACTGATTAGCATGCCGTAAGACGACGAGGTCTTATCGAGACGCTTTACCAGGTCGGCTAGCTCTTCTTCGTTCCCAGCCAGCACGTCTATGTCGTCCGCAAAGCGTAGGTTGGTGATTGTTCTGCTACCAATGCTGACTGTCCCTTCATGCGCTTCCAGAGCATCTGACATAATTCTCTCTAGGAAGATGTTGAATAGGGTGGGGGAGAGCAGGCAGCCTTGTCGTACTCCAACCGTGGTCTCGAACCATTCTCAGATATTGTTGTTGAGGAAGACTGCACTGGTGGCCTTTTCATAGAGGTTGCATATCATGCTGGTACACAACAATCATCCCACCACCCCCATGCACACGAATATCCTCCCTGCATACCATGTACACCAACATCATCCCACCACCACATGTACACAAACTTAATCCCTGCGGCCCATGTACACATAATATGTATCTCCAGCAAACTATGTACACAAACACAATGCCAGCACCCCCATGTAGACAAAATAACGCATAAAAGCCATCAACACACACATACACAGTCCCAGCACCGCATGCACATAAACACAGTCCCAGCACCGCATGTACATAAACACAATCCCAGCACCGCATGTACATAAACACAATCCCAGCACCGCATGTACACAAATGTAATCCAAACACCCCTTCTATTACCAAGCCTGTCGACTTGTCCGCACCCCACAAACCACTTTTTAAAAAAAAAAAAAGGAAGAATCATTTTGCCCTACTCATTAGCCATTCACCCCTTCTACCCAAGTTCATTTTGTTGTCATGTGACACCCCCCCCTTTCCCAATCCCCATCTCTCTGTCCGTTCCCCCACCCTCCCCCACCCACCCAAACGTCTCCCCCAACATGTCTCACCCACATTTACAGCGTAAACAGCTTCTCCTACTGTTGTTGTCTAGTCAGCAATGTGCCAATCGCTGTCAATGTCCTGCTGTGAACTGTTTCTTTTGAGATCTTAACCACGCCACACGCCCTTATTTTTAATGTCCCATTCTAATGATCCCATACCCTTCAATTAATTCGACACCCCCCCCCTAGAATTCATCCAACACCCCTCAGCTCATCACCCTCAATTTATCCCACATCCCTGAGGTGTAAACCTAATTCCAACCCCCCCCCCCC
>CAXITT010000424.1:627417-637664 GCA_964033795.1 Lymnaea stagnalis | reverse complement strand
AAAAAGTAGATGTCAAATTCTTTTTTTCAAAAAAATTTCCATAGTTATTTGAAAAAAAAAAAAAAAAAAAAAATAAATAAAAATTAATTTGATTTATATAAGAATGAGCTAGAGTGACATAACGCCAAAGGGAGAAATGTTATAAGTACGTCTGATTCCTAAAAACAATCATAGTTATTTTCTATTATTTTACGGAAATCGAATAAATTTAAATGCGCAAAAAATATTCTAAACTCACTTTTATTTTAGTAAAAGTTTAAGTATTATTATTATAAATTATAAATACATTTAAAGAATCAACTAAGGAACTATTTTAAGCATTTTATATGTCTTTGAAAAATATGAAAAGATAAATAAATAATTTAAAAAATGATGATCAAAGAATTACATGGTAACCACATTTATCGGGAAAACCCAAGCATCAGGTGTTGTTTAGTTTGTCTTTTAGTGCATTGTTAACATTGCGAAATAAAATTAAAATTAATTTGTTCTAGATAATCATGCAAATGACGTCATAGCGCGAAAAGCCTATTTCGCCAAAACTCTTAGGTTTCTTTAAATTTAATAAACGCGCGTGACAAAACTGATAATGTGTTTTCGCTTCTTAAAAGTAAAATTAATAAATAAAATTGATTGCTTTTTAAATTGTTAATAAAACACACACACATTTTTGCTTTGTATATTTTTACATTTAACAAGTTTTGCCTGTTTTGATTCCAAAAATATACCTTTATTAAATTTATAACGCAATAAAAACTAACCTTTAAACGTAATTCTAATAAGAAAAAGCGGTTTAAGTCAATCTGTTCAGCGCAGCTCCATATCCAAATAGCATTCACTAATCCACTTATACCTCATACAAATAAGAGCGAACCATATGAAGTGCTAAAGATGTTAGTTAGGGTATAGAAGGAACTACAATCCGTTGGACGAATTTCTAAATTCATTTAAATCTGGGTGGGGGGAGGGGTTGGTCACTTTGCCCCAGGCAGCAAAAGATACGTCTCAAAATAAAAATGATTTTGATAAATAATTAACCTTCTTGGGTACATCAAAATCGGAGGTAGGAAATAGGATATGTAAATTTTTACGTGGAGGACAATAAATTTAAATCATATGTATCACATTTGTGAAAAAAGAGATGCTATATTCTCTTTTTACAAATGTTGGTATCTTCATTTTGCCCAAGGCAATACAAGATATGTCCCAAAATAAAGGAATTAATTTGATTAATAATTAACCTTTTTGGTTACATTAATATCAGACGTAGGAAATAGGATGCGTACATTTTTACGTGGGTGAAAATATTTTTTAAACCTATGGTATTATATTTGTGAAAAAAGGGATGTTGAATTGTCTTTTTACGAATAAACATATGTTTACCAATTTAAAAAAAATCAATGGCATTAAAAAATAGTGAGTACATTTATATAAGTATATCCATGAATATCAAAACCCAATCATTTTACAGACTTGAAAATTAAATTTTTACAAATGAAGATGGGTTAATATTCTATTTTTTGTTTTAAAAATGAAAGTAATGTTTTGTTGTTACTTTGCAAAAAGTAAAGAGGTGTGTATTTTTATGAGATTAACAATTAATTTTTTAAAAAAAAATACAGTCAAATCTGATATAGGCGTGAAAAACAGTTTCGAGATTCTTCTTACATAAAGAATTCTTTGTTTTACGATTTTCTGATAATGTATAATTTCTAAAAAAGCGCAAAAATATGTGTACATTTTTTATGAAGATATCAATATATATATCGAATTCCTGTAAGACAAAATATATTTATATCATATATAAAGTTTTTGTTGTAAATTTAAGATTAGGTTTTTAAAAAAAACTTTGAGAGAAAAAAGTTGTAATTCAAGGCGACGAAATGGGGTAAATCTAAAGTATTTCTCTGGCGCAGTAATTGTCACTCAATTAATTTCTTTAGTGACAAAGGGATATAATTAGTGATAATTTAGACTATATAATTTAAAGTCATTTTTTGATGGGGGAAAGTAGTTTTGCCGTGTGAAGGGTGTAGGATACACATATCATATACAGCAGATAAACACTTCTCAAAACTTAAAAGTTAAATGTTAAAAAAAGTAAATATCATTACATTTTAAAAGTTATGAATTGGGATAAGATTTCGCCCATAGCTTTTAGACATTATCGCAAAGCACCTACCATTATTATCCCGATAACATCGGGTCATTTATTCTAGTATATATATTTTAAAACATGTCCATTCTCGTTTTAAAAATTAAGGTGGTACTTTCTATTTAAAAAAAAAAAAAAACATGGTTTAAAAATATTTACACTTCCAGCAATAACTATGCATTTTATTGGAAATATGTTCGCAATATTGCTAAGGTTCCTTCAGTTCAAAAATAATTTAAAAAACATCAAGCCCCATCTCCTCCTCCTTCTCTCTTTAAAAAAAAAAATTCTCACCCCCAAAAATACATTAAAACATTATGTATCTCACCATAAACAAACGAATGAACTTTCACATGCAATTAGTAACAAAGTTTTCAATACAACACATTTTTTTTCTAAACTTTTCACCACTTTTCTCATTGATGTAGAATAATATTTGGGTGATAAGGGAAAAGACTGCAATCAGGTCAGCAAAATATAAAATGAACTAACCACGGATACTTTTAAATGTTTTCTGTTTTTTTTTTCTGTTGTTTTGTTCGCTGACGAAAGCATCCTGCCGACGCGATCGTTGTTTTGTTGCGTTCCTTTTTTCAGGTTTGACCCTACTTTGTTTTACTCATTTTTATATTTCTTCTTCTTCTTCTATATCTTAAGGGCCCACGATCAATTTATTGATCATTTTGGCTCCTATGCATGTAGATGGGATTTGCAATGTTTCTGTTACTGGTGGTGATGAGGAAATTATGCACTAGGGGTTTGAAGGCTTGAGGCAATAGATCACAAATGTGTCTAGTGTTGTCGCCTCAACTGTTCCTTTTGAAAGATGGTTCCAGTCCCTGATTGTCTTGGGCAGGAATGAGCAGCTCCTATACTGGCTTCTTGCTGGTATGAGCCTGAATTGCCTGTTCTAATTGTTCTAATTGTGTATTTAGAACAGTACACGTTTCTATCATTTAAATACCTAAGAAATTCTAACCTTCAAAAATCTATGCGCAAGAGATCACAAACAATAACAAAGGGGACACAAAATAATTGTGAAACAGAAAGAAAGCACGCCCACGCAACTTGACTTAAACTAGGTCTACTTAGACATACAGATCAGGCATGGATATCATACTAGTTGATTTTTGAAACAGGTATGGATAGAATACTACATTTTCTTTGAAACAGATCTACTGACACATATGGATAGAATCAACAGATTACATTTAAACCGATCCTCCTGACACCTGCGGATGGAATGCTAGATTACCTTTACATCAGGTGTGGATATCATACTATATTAGATTTGAGCCAGGTATTGATAGAATACTAGATTATCTTTGAAGCAGATCTACTGAAGCCAAGGGCATAATCGCAAGATTATTTATTGAATCAATTCTACTGACAACTATGGATAAGATACTCGATACCATTTCAACCAGGTATGAGTATCATACTAATAATAAATAATAATAATAAAGTTCATTTAAAAAAACACGCTTCATCCCCAAAGGCTCGAAGCGCGGTACAAAGTCAACAAAAAATATCTATAATTCACCACATTTAAAACAAACGCAACACTACAAAAACTAATTACAAGCATACAATATCAAAGTCTTTCTAGCCATTTCAACCCGGAGCAACACAGCAACACATGGAAAAGAAGGTAGACAATCATCCCAGAAGGTATTTGCGAAATAGATGTGTCTTTAGATCGGTTTTAAAGGACTCCAGTGTCTGGTTGTTTCTAAGATCGACAGGAAGGGCGTTCCAAATTGTTGGACCAGCAAATGCGAAAGTGCGCTTTCCGTAAGTCTCAAGGCAAACACGTGGTGTCGAGAGTTTGCCACTATCGGATGAGCGGAGCTCTCTAGTGGGTACATAAGGCGTCAGCAGCTCTTTCAGATAGGACGGCGCCAGGTCATGTAAGCAGCGGTAGCACAAAGTTGCGATTTTGTACTCCATGCGAGCACGCACTGGCAGCCAGTGCAGCTCTCTCAGAAGTGTTTTTGCATGGTCAAACTTGCGTTTGCGGAGAACAATGCGAGCCGCATTATTCTGTGCTATTTGAATTTTATCCAGGAGCGTAGCTGGAAGACCCACCATAAGAGCATTGCAATAGTCCATGCGTGATAGCACAAATGCAGACATCAGCCTCTTTGTTGCATCAATTGTTAGGAAGGGCCTGATGTGACTAATCCTGCGCAGCTCTAGAAAAATCGCCTTGCATAGCATGTTAATATGACTTTCAAAAGTTAGTCTTCCATCTAGGTAGACACCCAGGTACCGCACTGTTTGAGCTAACTCAATACGCACACCTGAGAGAGTAATGGATGTAGTGTTATTTGCAGATTTTTGCTTCTGAGCGGTCGCGATGGGGAGCAGCTCAGTCTTATCATCATTTAATTTGAGCTTGTTTATGGTCATCCAGTGCTTAACCGACTCCATTGTCTTCTGTGTCATACTGAGCAGCTGAGGGAACTGAGAAGGGAGCACGGATTGATGAAGTTGTGTATCGTCCGCGTACATGTGATACAACATGTCAAACTGCCTGATCTCTGCGCCCAGGGGCTGAATGTACATCGTGAAGAGCACCGGGCCTAGGACCGAGCCCTGGGGTACTCCGAATTCGATTATATTAGATATTATTACTATATTACTAGATTATATTTTAAGCAGATCTACTGCCAGCTATGGAAAGAAACGCTATATTATCTTTGAACAAATCATTTCTCACTGGATTATCTTTGAAAAATTCTATCTGACCCCTCGTGTCCATAGATGAATTAAACAAGGCCAGTAATTCTTGAGCAGGCTTTTGCCACCCCCCTTTTTTCATTCCGGTTCGTAGAAAACAAGTTTTGACCTGAAATTTACCTGGCATTCAAGATCACAAAATGAAAAGATAGCCTCCATCTGAAATACATTTCGTTCATTGCTTGATGGCCCTAGTGATGGCCCTAGCGTTGGCCCTAGAGTTGGCCCTAGCGTTGGCTCTAGTCGTGCATTTACCTGGCGATCTCGCCCCACGGGATCATTTAGTAGAAACTAGACGTAGTAAAAACAAAGTCGTTACACGACTGCTCTTGATGGAAACACATCTAACATAGAAACGGGTTGGCAAACTACGCCCCGCGGGTGAAATCCGGGGCTTGGGAAGAATGGAATAGATTGTCTCCAATGTTATGTTTTTTTTCGTACAATACAATATGGCAGTGGCGTATGATGGGGGTGGGGAGGGCGCCCCCCCCCTCCCACGGGCGGCACTTAACTCTAGCTTCGGGACTACTTGAATTCAAAGACAGACAATAATAGTTATTTTAATAGAGTAACGGCTGAATCTTATTATTCAAAGAAAATGCCCCAATTATTTCCACCATACAGATTCAAATAAAAAATTTAGATCAGCCACCTCCACCTAAGTAAGTTTTCTTTCCTATAGTCTGACAGCAGCTAACATATTTACCATTGAGACCCTAAGCAACTCTTGTCGACTACTCCTTGGTGTAAAGAAGAATGTGGACGCTTTCATGAAGACAAAATAATCTGGTAAAGAACGTTTTAGACATTTAGGATATCTTAAATGACTTCAAAAAAACTTAAAAGGAAATATTCAACATAATGATGTCAATAGGGCAAGATGCCAAGCTGCAACAAAGAAATAATTTTTAAAAAAGTCACCAGTATTGTACAGGGCACCAGTATGGTACAGGGCACCAGTATGGTACAGGGCACCAGTATGGTACATGGCACCAGTATGGTACAGGGCACCAGTATGGTACAGGGCACCATGACACAGCGCACCAGCAGAGCATAATGCACCATCATGGTAAAGGCACCATTATGATAAAAGGCACTATCATGGTACAAGGCACCAGCATGGCACAAGGCACCATCATGGCACAAGGCACCAGAATGGTACAAGGCACCATCATGGCACAAGGCACCAGCATGGTACATGGCACAAGACGGTACAAAGAAAGTAGAAATGATCGGCCACAAGACTGCTGATGTTGTCTGGCAATCTTTCATTTCTTATTTTACCCCTTAGCTCTGTAGAGTTAGAGACATGTGCATATACACATTTCCCAAAACAGAAGTGGAGGTGTAATTTTGAAGTCCAATTTTCAATCCAATTTTTCATAACAATTTCGATACACACCAGTTTGGGGGGGGGGGGTTGGAAAAGGGGCATTATGCTTAGGGTTTGTAAGTAGTGGGGAAAATTGATTATCCCATGCATGATTATACCCTATAAAGAAAGGCTGAGAGCGACTGATGGGACATTAGACGTCCACATTGGGACCCACTGCGTCTTCAATAGATGTCACCAAACATTTTTTTTTTACAATCGATGTCACACTCTGAGAGCCACTGCTTGTACAAATAGATGTCTCTGTAGCTCTATTCAAGTCCACTAATAGAGTTTTGTGGGCGGCATAGAACCGTGGAAAAAAAACCTAACTATACATTTGTTAAGAAAATCTTCGCATTCTGATGAACTCTGTAACCAGTCTTGGCAATATAATGAAATCCCCTTTCAAATTCGCTCCCTAATGGGGTTTTCAAGCATTGTCCATTCGATGTACTTGAATGGCGTCCCCTGATGGAGGCAGAACCAACGTCTCGAGATGAGTTGTTTAAAACTGTGATGAGAACAATGCCAACAAATGAACAATCTTCAAATGAAAGACATTTGAATGAAAGGACCTTTGAATGAGGGACTTTTCAGAACAATGGTGCGGGCAATATTACATTCTAATCCAACATTTCTAAGCTTCTTTTTCTACTTGCGTAAATGAAAATGTAGGAAATATTAAATTATCGGAAGATTACACCTAGTCTGAACAGTATTAATCTTATAGAAAAAAAATATATTTTTTTGTTCTTTCGCTGGTTCCTCCGCTGGTTCGTCCGCTGGTTCCTCCGCTGGTTCGTCCCACTGCTGCTTTGTTAGTTCACCGTGTCCGCAAGAAAACGGGGAAAAAAACCCTTTAATATTGATGAAATCAACTGGTCAATATTCATCAATTCCTTTTAATTCTAAAACTCATTCCAACTCTAACATACCATGGACCCTTACATAATTTTTGCTGAGTATGTCAGAACGAACAAAAGTTGATTGTTTGAAACTGTTGAATAGTCACAAGTGTGTTTCATCATAAAGAAAAAGGTGTAACCCCTCTTTTTTGTCCGGACACAGTGTATATTATGTTTAAGCACAGAACATCAACAGTTGCAGGAAACAAGGGCATTTAAAAAAAAATATATAAAAACAAAAGCAAAACAAAAAAATAACCAGAAGGATAAAATATATCTTCACCTCTACACCTTCATGTGCCTAACTTAAGGAGACACGATGAATTGACATACATGTCGAATGCATATCTATGTCATTTCTTTGAATGCAATGTGGCCACCATATTTTTAATTTTTTAAAGTGTTGGACGTCTTCAAAAAAGCATAAAATATATATGTTGTTGTTCGTCCGACGAGGATCGACGATGACCATCGAGTCGTCCGTTGACTGATGACTTGCGCGGTTGACTTTTGTTTTAAAGTGAGGAAGAGTTGCGCGGCGTCAACCTCACTCTCCCGTCCGGGCCCACCATATCCAGTGGCAAGACTCTACGTCAAGACGACCAGGGATGGGTACGGTTGCAGGAATTGTCATTGTATGCGCCTTACGGGACTCCAACTCCGGGTTTGAATTCAGAGTTTCCTTCTCTTAGATGAGTTGCCTAGCAAGGTTAACGAGTCTCATCCACCCAGGGTGATGTTTTTGCATGACCGGCCTTTGGCTGGAATTGATGTTTGCTCAGTTTAGACCATTCGGCCATCCAGTCAACCAAAAATATATAGCTATTTATTTATTAGCTCAAAAGGTTGCCGTCAAATACATTATTGCGTTCAATAAGTGTAAGTAATGGAATGAGTCGGGGGAAGAGGGGGGGGGAATCACAATGGAGGAGAGGTGAGGGGTAAACAAAATGAGGTAGGATGTGTCCGCAAAAAAACCTTTTTCATCAAAACAGCAATTAAAAAAACAAAACAAGCAATAACTTGTAAGCAATAACGAAAATGAAAAAGAATTTTAAGAAATTTATCACAGAAATATATATTCCTGCCAAAGGCATTCAGGAACTGGAACAAGCTCCCAATAGGAACAATCGAGGCGAAAACACTTGGACACTTTTGCGTCTACTGCCTCAAGCCTTCCAACCTCATTGAGCAGCCCTTGCAACCAGAGAAATATCCTTTTCAATACCAGGCACAGAAACTTTGCAAATCCCCTCTACATAAATAGGTTGTAGAAGCAGAGGAAGATAGATTCGGTCTTTTTAAGTTCATTTTGTAAGGTGCTTTAACAATGATACTTTTGGATAGATTCAACTGTGACAAGCACATTTATTTATTAATTTTTATATAACATTTAAAGGCAATAACACAACACTGTCATTACACGGTCGGGGGTTAAGTCTCATTGTGTGTGTGTGTTGGGGGGGGGGGTGGCGTCAATAATTTCGTGGCCCCAAAAGCGTCAGTTTCTTGTTTGCTGTTTCCATCTGCTTATCAAAATGTTTGAAGGTCAACCTTAATTGCCCCCTGTGGCAAAGTTAAGAAAGTGCTAACACATATTCAAGTTTATTCATTTTTTTTTTTAAAATCCACATTTTGGTGAAAAACACTATTGTGGCAGAAAAAAAAAAAAATTAAAAAAACAACCAAAAACAACCAAAAAACAATAAAACTAATTCAGCTTTTCGATCGATGGTAAACAAAGTCGCAGACATTTTACTCTCTGCTCCAAATAGTTTCGTCGAGGTTCATCGTGTTTTTCTTTGTATGTGGTACGCCTAGCTTTTATACATACATTTCATGGTTTGGTTCCCCCACACACCCGTTTATAGCTAAATATGTTTGCGTCTCCCAAGCACCATGTCAAGGGTTCAAAGAGTATGCTTTTACAACCCTACGGTACTTCGCAAAAAAAAACAACAACCTACTCAAATATTAGCTTCTGAAAAGAATCCATTAGACGCTACCTCAAGTTGAGTTGCCTCAAGACGATCATAAAAAAACAACTCCAACCCTCCAAGATCGGTGGTCTGAACCCACGTGACCTCATGGGAAAGTTCAAACGTTTTTTTTTTACATTCTGTTTCCCGGCAATTATCCCTCCGGGGACCCGGCGCAAATATTTTAGCCACCTTAACACCACCGTTCGCTACTCTTTAGCCGTTCAACAACTGTTTTGGATCACATGATTATAAAATCGAAACGTATAAAGGTATCGTGTATGTAGTACTCATTAGAGCCTTTACAAGTGAATGGGATCTTCCTTATGAAGAAGGAATCGGATACTTCAGATCCAGAAATAGTTCTTTTTGAGCCCTTGAACATGCATAGTATTGTAGTATTGTTTAACCTTTCCGCACTACTTGTATCATTTCTTTTTGGGTTACAGTAACTCTCTGGATTTGAAATTATAAAATATGACAAAAATCAGTTTCAACTATCTAGATCCCCAAACCCCCCCCCCCCTTTTTCTTTTTTCTCCAACCCCGTTATTCCGAACTAAGAACTCCGATACATCCTTGTAACCTTTCCCCGACAGCCATGGAAGATATTTCTTCTCAGTTACTCTCCAACCCATTTCTTTACCACCCACCCACACATACACACACACTATACACACCCCCCCCCACGCTTCCTCCCTCCTACTCCCCCCACACACAATCCCACCACCACAAAGAACTACTTCAACTTCAGCAACCTTTTCCTGAGCCACCGGCCGTGCCGCCGGGCGAACTTAGAAGCAGACACGTTCGGTGCGTCTGGAACACTATCCTCTCAGAATGGCGTCTGCCCTCGTGTGAAATTTCACCTCAATGGGTGCTCTACACTCTCGCCCTCGTGATGACACTCTTGTCCGTTCTTGCAGTATCAAATTAACGAGAGCCGTCTCACATTCGAAAACCCCTTACTGTTCTCGCTTCTACAGACGACCTGATGCTATGCCTTTTACGACTTTAAAAATTGACGTGAGCGAAAAAAAAAAAAATTAAAAAAAATAATAAAGCGATAGAAAAAAAAAAAAAAAAAT
>CAXITT010000424.1:610554-624528 GCA_964033795.1 Lymnaea stagnalis | reverse complement strand
GGGGGGGGGGGGGAGACAGGTTAACCGGAAGTCGGGTAAAAATGTGCTCTTGGGCGAGTCGATATCGCCTGTGCTAACAGAGTTATTTAAGAGCCAATCTTTTTCCGGTTTCTCAAAACAGAATGTTCCTGTTTGTGGTCTGAGATGGGTATCTGGCCAAGGTCAATCGTGGGGGAGAAATTGATCGAATTATATCTGACACGGTGAGGTGTGTGTGTGTGGGGGGGAGGGGGGTGGGGGTGGATGGGGGGTGGAACGCGGACAGACGAGGACGGCCGGAACATGCAGTTTAATCTGGAGTTAGACAAATAGATGGATGCATGATTGCTTGGCCCCCTATTTGAAGAGGCATCCAGAAAGCCCCTGGAGACTGCAACGTTCGATAACAGAGAGATATTTGTCATTTCCATTTTTAACACACCAATTTTCTAATTATTTTATATATATATATTTACATATATATATTTATATATATATATATATATATATATATATATATCAATAACCAAAAATATAACAAATATACATCCGTTTATAGAAACTCTTTCAACCCTTTTTCAACACGTTAAAAATATTTATTTTTACTTTTTGGGGCTGATTTGCTTTCGCTCCTTAATTGCCAATCTACATTTTTTGCGCACATCAAGCGGTTAAAGGAAGAAACAAAAACAAAAAAATATATATATAAATACATTTTTTAAGAATTCAGAAAGGCTTTTGTGTAAGACTTAGCCGCAAATCTCTCTCCCCCTCCCTCTCTCTTTCTCTCTCTCTCTCTCTCTCTCTCTCTCACACTCTCTCTGTCCCCCCACGCACATACACAATTTGATACAAATTTTAAAAATAAAAAAGGACATATCTGTGAACTTTCAGTAATTTGAACTTAAATTTCCGTGTCAACATTTTATTAATCAGAACCTTAGTTCTATGTGAGTGATCTGTGTCCACATTTCATTAAGTAGAACCTTAGTTCTATGTGATAATCTCTGTCAACATTTTATTAAGAAGAACCTTAGTTCTATGTGATGATCTGTGTCAACATTTTATTAAGAAGAACCTTAGTTCTATTTGATGATCTGTGTCAACATTTTATTAATCAGAACCTTAGTTCTATGTGAGTGATCAGTGTCCACATTTCATTAAGTAGAACCTTAGTTCTATGTGATGATCTCTGTCAACATTTTATTAAGTAGAACCTTAGTTCTATGTGATGATCTCTGTCAACATTTTATTAAGAAGAACCTTAGTTCTATGTGATGATCTCTGTCAACATTTTATTAAGTAGAACCTTAGTTCTATGTGATGATCTCTGTCAACATTTTATTAAGTAGAACCTTAGTTCTATGTGATGATCTCTGTCAACATTTTATAGATGCACATGACCAACCAGGGAAAGTCACTAGACAAAGAACTGTTTTCATGATACGTTGAACTTTGCCTAAACAAGACGTCTGTGCCATCAAAGCTCATATCTAGTGTCTAGTGTTTATGTCTAGTGTCTTAGTGTCAAATGCGTACTGTCTAGTTTCTAGTACTGGTGTCTATTGTCTAGTTTCTAGCGCCTTGCGCCTTGAGCTTAGTGTCTAGTGTCAGATCTCTAGTGTCTAGTGTCTAGTCTCTAGTGTCTAGATAGTGTTAAAAAATGAACGAAAAGACTAGTTTAACCTTGATCAGATGACAGGAAGTCAGGTTGGATAAAAAAAAAAGCGTGAGTGTGTGTGGGGGGGGGGAATGTCTTGGTGTTATGTAAGCATTACAGAAATACATCTTTTGACCCGCTTCGATTAGTTGTGTCGAATTCAGACTGCCCTGGGCAAGAACAAGATCAAAACTACTCCAGTCTTTGACACTTTCCAGCTAAAAATAGTAGAGCATTACGTCTGATGAAGTAGGAGCAGACGGCGATTCTGTACCGACTTCCAGTACATTCCAACATTTACCCGGTTGTGTTCTTACAATAGTCAGTGATATATTAATTATATTTATTTTAAAATCTGGCTGATAGGTTACTTGTTATATGGAAAAGATATTACTTGTTTTATATGTCATGCAAGATATAACTTCTGTTCCGATAGGACAAGTTTAGATTGTCGAGACCAACACAATTTTAGCATCTTCATTGGTGTTACGGATTGTTGTTGAAATCATACACTGTCTCCAACATTTAATGGATAAAGAATCAATGGTTAAAGAGCCAATGGTGAGAAGCATCTAAATCAGCCTTGCACTACATACAGCCAGCGGGCCGCAAGCGGCCCACCAGCACCCACATTGCGGCTTGCGAAATAAAGAACTATTTTTTTTAAAATTATTATTTTCTTCATACTTTTCCCTCTTGTACTATTTTCTTTCGGCCCGCACACGTTTTTCATTAAGTATTACGGCCCGCCTTACATTTTGTGTTGTGCAGGCCTGATCTAAATGGTACGAAAAACAAAGAGCATTCGTAAATAACGTTCACAGTGTCTCATGACAACTTTCTAACAAAATGCTTAGATATTTTGACCTCTCAATCTCGGGAGTCTGTAGAATAATTCCTAAGGCGTATGTCTTACAACACTCTGTTACTCTTCTGTTAATCTAATGTTAATCTTCTGTTAATCTTCTCCTAATTATGTTATTCTTCTATCAAACTGATGTTAATCTTTTCACGTAGATACTGGAACCATAAGGAGTGCCTTCTTCATCAAATGTATTGGTCAATTTACTGTAGAACACATACCAATGGATAGACGGTTCTCAACACTATTTTTGTTTCCTAATTGAGAGCCTTCAAACCCCTAGTGCATAATTTCCTCATCACCACCAGTAACAGAAACATTGCAAATCCCATCTACATGCATAGGAGCCAAAATGATCAATAAATTGATCGTGGGCCCTTAAGATATAGAAGAAGAAGAGAGTATTTCTTAAAATTGAAAATTCATCGGGAATGGATGTAGGGTTATCTCAGATAACCCTGTCAGACGATTCCAAGTCATCCAGTAGTTCATTGGCTGTTCACGGTATGCAACATAATGAAGCATGATGTAAAATATGTATTACTAAAAAAAATATAGGAACACTGTCTTTATTCACTTATCGCCACTGTAGTATATGTGAACATTTTCCCGTGTAGATGACTATTAATTACACCAACTTAATTAAGCTAGTATTGCTTTCAAATGCTTGAGTCGCAAACTTCCTCGGTGACCTAGTTGCTGTAACCTAGTTCCGGACAAAAGGCTCTCGTCTGATTGGCTTATATATTTTCTTCTCTCAGAGTCTTGCTATTATCTCCGTCTTTCAACGGGCCAAGTGTTTAGAGACGGGGATGAGCCTGGGGCCGATATCCAGTCTATTCAGTGAGCCAAAGTACACTTTGTATAGAGAAGCGGGAGCAATGACTAGATAAATTGAGAGAGAGAGAGAGAGAGAGAGAAAGAGAGAGGGGGACTGGAGTGCAAAGATGTAGAGAGCCGAACGGTGTCAGACATTTTCCTAGACAAAGTTGTAGTCTGACTATCATTACATAGAGATAACGACTTTGAATAGATGTCGCGATGATACGAGAGAGAGAGAGAGAAGAGAGAAGGAGAGATAGAAGAGAAGAGAGAGGCAGAATAACCGAAATAGAAGGGCAGAGAGACTGAAAGATAAATAGATAGAGGCGAATAGACAGAGAGATAGAGGCAGAGTGACAGAGAGAGGTAGAGGGTGAGACTGAGAGAGAAAGAGAGAAACGGGCAGAGGGAGAGACAGAGCGACTGAGAGAGACACATAAACCGAGAGAAAAAGAGAGAGGAGCAGAGAGAGAGATTGACTGAAAGAGAGAGAGAGAGAGAGTCAGATAGAATGAGAGAAAACGAGAAAGAGGCAGCGAGAGATGCAGAGACACTGTGAGTGATAAAGAGAGAAGACAGGTGAAAATTAGATCCTTGAGACTGAAAGAGAGCGAGAGGAAAAGAGACTGAAACAGAAATAAAGAGATGCAGTGACACAGAGCTAGTTGTACCATGAGTGTCAGTAAGATCGTAAGACAGACAAAATAATACAGAAAATTAGAGTGAGAGGGTGCTAGTCTGATAAAACCAGTGAGTCTGATAAAACCAGTGAGTCTGATAAAACCAGCGAGTCTGATAAAACCAGTGGGCCATATAAAATCAGTGAGTCTAATAAAAAAAAGTTAGCCTGTTAAAACCAGTGAGTCTTATAAAACCATCCAGTCTGTAAAACCAGCGAGTCTGATAAATCTCTTGATTCTGGCAAACCCGCGGGTCTGAAAAAACACAGGAGTCTCATAAAACCAGTCAGTCTCATAAAACCAGCGCACTACACAGACTTGGTCATATCTTCAAACAGCTAACGGAAAGAGAAAACATTATTTTTACGTCTGAGAATAAATTATTGTAATTGATGATTGTGAGTAAATGTTAGTGTTAAAAGCCGGTAGATGACATCAACAACAATCATAGCTTATCTCTAAATTCTCTTAGAAAGACAGAAAAAAAATCCCATGAACGCTATCCCTTCAATGTACACACATCCCTTTCTATTCTCCCCAAGCCCTCTTCATCTTCGCCCAGTTGGGAAGACCGAAAATGACTTGTCGGTGATCTCAGATAGAGCGTTCTGGCACAGTTTCCTCCAAGTCAACCCTTCCATTAAAGCTGTATTAACATAAGCTCTGCCGAGAGCACTTCAGTTCTGGCGATCCCCTGGTCCCGTTAATCTTTTGGCCATCTCAGTCTGTTCAACGTTACGGACGGGCCCGGCGAGTAGGAATTAGTCCAGGGGCGGAGGGATTCCCGTCGGGGGAGGATGATACCACTCCAGGAATCATTGTCTCGCTGGTCATCCACCCCGTTTATTGATTTATTCGGACTTTACTCCCCAAGCCACACTACCTTCTTGGTAGTTTTGCTTTTCAGCATCAGATACTTCTATTGTGATCGGACCATTTCTTTAACCAAAACCCCCCCACCCCCCCAAAAAAAAATCCCACTTTTTAAAATATTTTTTTCTTTTCTATTTCTTTCCTTTTTCTTCTCATGTTTTTTTTTTTCTTTAAGAAAAGTAATGTAGTTTTGCTTTTCAGCATCAGATACTTCTATTGTGATCGGACCCTTTCTTTAACCAAAACCCCCCCTCCCCCCCAAAAAAAAATCCCACTTTTTAAAATATTTTTTTCTTTTCTATTTCTTTCCTTTTTCTTCTCATGTTTTTTTTTTTCTTTAAGAAAAGTAAGTGGAGTTTGACCTTTGAGGGTTCACAGGAACGAACCGCTCGCCTTAAATTAAATAAATGTATAGGTTCTATTTTTATCCACAATTTTCCGCTGATACGTCATCAGTGTTGGTAAACATCAGAAGACTTTCAGAGCCAACGGCGTCCAACAAACGAATGACGTTGCTGCAGTCGGCTTGCCGTGGTGGGTAGCAGCCACAGTGGGGCAGCCTGCCTTGGATACAAAGCGTGTCTCCTAGCTAAAGGTGGATTACACTCAGTTGGAATCCAGACAACCAAATATAGACGGACTAGACCTTGAACAGAGAACAATAGTCGTGTTCATTTCATCGCTCTGAGACGTGTGATGGATGAAGGCTCAGCACACAAGCCTCATTTAGCTCACTGTAGCCCATTACAGGCTTTGCACGTCACGTGAGTCACGGAGAAACATATCGGAGGCAGTATAGACTCTCATCAAAATATAGCAACAGGGCAAAAATGACAATGCAGCCTGGAAATAACGCAGTCACTTGGGACCGTAGCAAACATGGTGCTATTGGCAAGGATGGTGCTCTTTGCAGGTTCAGTCAGAACGATTCTCACACACAATAATGTGAACGAATGATACATACGCAGATACAAATTTATACCAAAAAATGACACAAAACTGTAGATATTTACTTCAACACTTAGTCCACAGTTTTTGACAAACCTGTTTTGAAAAACAAAACGAAATGTCTGAGCATGTCGTCACAGTGAGCGTCTTGCTCTCACCATGCGCTGGCAACATGGACACACTGTGTTCATTCACAAACCCTCAGTCTGCTGGTCTTCTGAGAATACCCTGACAGCACGTGGTCTTAACACTATCTTAGAAACACGGCCCGGTAGCAGACTGATTCGCAAACCGAAAGGTATCCTTTAGTCCCGTTTCTGACGTAGTTCGGCGCATGCGCAGCATGGTATTTTCTATTTGAAAGGAAAATCACGATTTTGCACCACAGCAACCCTCCATCAAATCATGTCTCACAGGCTTGCGTTATTTCAAGGGGTTTACATTAAGAAATCACCCCCCCCCCTCCTCGCCAGAGCCGAGTTCAGTTAGTGCATTTGCCAGGATGTTCGCTATTTCAAGGTTTGATTATTTCCAGGCATCCGTGTAGTTTACAATGCAGAAAATTGGCTCACATGCAACAAATTCTCTCGGCATTACATTCCTGTTTCAGAAGTTTTCAAACAATGGTCAGCTGTCATCTGGATAAGGGATACATTAGTCTGCTTTTAGCTGGATAAGGGATAAAATAGTTGGAAGTTAGCTGGATAAGGGATAAAATGGTCGGCAAATATCTAAATAAGGGATACAAAGGTCAGCAGTTAGCTGGATATGGGATACAATTGTCCAGTTGGCTGGATAAAGAATACAAGGGCGCTGGATGCTAACAATTTATGGATAAAAACGATCTCAAACTACATGTAAAATGAGCTTCTTACACCACTGAGTCAAACTGAAATTACTGTACTCCGTTAATTTACCACGTGTCATAAAAAATATGCGTTCTGGCATTGCAGGTTGCTAGCAATAACATGTCATTCCGATCAAACTATTTCTCGAAAAGGTGAGCTAAAGTGCTGTTAAACTTAACTCCACGCCATTCCCGGCTTGCATGTTTCCATTGTACGCTTTTGGGATCCATGTCAAAAGGAGTGGTTCGAAATGTTTTTTTTTTCTGTTTTTTTTTGTTTTTAGGCTCCGCAAAGTTAATGAGGAGATGATGTTTTCAAAACCTTCCCGAAAAAAAACTCCCAAACATTTATGATGTCTGGATATAGACAAGGTTGATTCTGGTGGTCTCGGTCTGTTGCCAAGACCGTTGTTTTTTTTTAATTCACCTGTGTGGTACACAGTCTTACACGCTACTTTTACAACTGATTGAATTTCAGTACGTCCTATATCAACGTACTGGTCATCCAGGCAGGGCCGTCTTAACTGCAGCAGAGGCCTTTGGGCAAAATAATTGCAATGGGGCACCCTCATCCCCTTTAAGCTATTCAAGTGGAGTTAACGAAAATTGGGCTCATGAATTACTACCAGGTTTAAATTTTTTTTTTATCTAGATTGGGAAAATTGGAGTTGGGGGGAGTGTTTAAGTTGGTTTTTGTATTGGGGGGGGGGGGGGGGGCTTAGGGATAGGGGTGTTGAGATGCAGGGAGAAATTGTTCCTATTTTCATCAACATCATGATACCCCTTAAATGAGCAAAGGCCCTAGATGCGTGAGGCCCTGTGAAACTAGCCACTGTGTTCTTAAGACGGCACTGCCTCTAAATCCCCCCCCCACCCTCTCCCTCAACCTCCAACCATTCAATTAAACCTAGTGAGATTAGAGACATCGCTGTCTTCCTTCCACTAATCTATAGAAATAACACTCACAGCTGCTTCTTGGAGAAAATCGAACAGCCCCTTTTTTGTGTGTGTCCAGAATCGAATATCCGTTACCGCGTGCGGACTGACTCTTCCCCTGATTCCATTCAACCTGCACTGGCTCCACGATTAAGGTTCCTATTTTATAAGTGGACATATTTCTTTTGTACGCTGAGGGTAGCTCTAACTACATTTATATAGTAATAGCTTATTATTATTATTTTTTTTTAAAAATTGAAATTTATTTATTAGTTTGCATATCTAAGACAGTTTTGCTACCCTACAAAAAATAAATAAATAAAATATATACGCCTTCGCTCTCTTTGGTTACTTTTACAATAGGCTTGTATAGTACAAATTAATTAATGGAATGTACCTAAAACTTCTTTGTATTTGTTACACTACTTATCATAAGGGATTTATTGGTTGTTGGTTGGTTGCACAAAGAAGATTCCTTTAAGTTTGTAACACCAAAAAAGGGAACTGTACTTAGATAAATTAGATTCGTTATTAAAAAAAAAACCCCACGGGAAATGAATTGAGAAATTATTAAAAAAACCAAAAAAAAACCGTATACAACCTTTATTTGAACACGGTGATTGACTACCAAGGGAAATATGTTTTTTTACTGAATCAGATAGTGGAACATGGTATGCTAATTCCGGCAACAGCAAAGGAGACTTCTAAAGTTTTTTTTTCTTTCTTTTACTGTGCTCTGTTTCTTGTCATATTTTCATGCGTCCTGTTTCCTGTAGAAGACTCTAAGCCAAAAAAAAACAACTTCACGACATCTCATTGTCCTGTCTTTTGATTCAAGCTTCCACATACCTTGTTCGACTACTCCATTCACACACGCATGAACGCATCCCTTCTTGTATTGTCTTGTAATGAATCAGACAGACAAAACACCGTGAGAAAGACAGAAGCCCTCAGGTAAATAGAATTTCGGGAGTACAAAATATAAATATTCAAAAAAATTCATCAGGTACGTAGGCCCCAGAAGTTTGACAGAATGATACCAAAACGAAAGTTGCAGGCTAAGCACTTCATCAATAAAATGAATAAATGAAACGTCTTAAACAGCGGTACATAAATGATTCATTGACGGCTATAGGTGAAATGATATGAAGGACATATACGTAACTGAAACATATGATTACCAAAATGTCTCTTGTTGATATGGACATAAAAAATAAGGATTTATTTTTAGACATTTAAAAAAGGTCCAGTACCCTGGTGAACAATGTCGTCATTTTCACGAGGCTAATGCTTCTATCGCAGTGGTTCTCAACCTTCCTAATACCGCGACCCTATAATACAGTTCCTCATGTTGTGGTTACCGCCCACCAACCATAAAATTATTTCCGTTGCTATTTCATAAATATGTGTTTTCCCAGAATCTAAGGCGACCCTTGTGTAAGGGTCATTTCACCCCCAAAGTGGTCGTGACAAACAGGATGAGAACCGCTGCTCTATCGGTAATGTATCCTATATAACTGCCAATGCCAATGTTTGCCCCGTAGTGTCACACGCTTGTAGATGTACTCTTCTCGCGCCACGCAAAGAGTTGACAAAGTAAGAATACCTGGTTACTGCCGCATCGGTAAGGCTGAGCCTGTCAGCAAGAGCCCAAAATAGGCAAGAAGGTTTGTGCCACAATGCTAAAGAAGTCGGCATAACCCGATTATCCTCCGGCATTGATGGAATGATAGGGTCACACTTGTGTCAAAGGGGAGGTGGGGAGAGGGTTGATAACACTAATGAGGAAAGTATCACATGGTTTGTAAAGGGGGAGGGGGGGCTAGTTATGGGAGGATTTTTGGAGTATGGTAGTGGTTGGAGTTCTAAAAAAAATTAAGGGTTCAGTGTACAGAAGAGACGACTCGGGAACGTGAACCGGCTTAAGGGCCCCTGGGTGAGTTTAGTTTCCTTAGGGCTTCCTTCAGAATCGCTAAATATGCCATTTAAAAAAAGTTAGAGCGGAGGTTAAAAAGTTTTAGGATGAAGAGAAATGCAAGCATGTGCAGTTAATGATAATATTGAGACGTAAGAGCCAGTGGATAAATGGTTATTGAAGTAGTTCATCGGGGCGTGAGGTTCAATGCAGAGTGAAGTGAGCTGAGTTAAGAGTGAGTTGAGTTAGGGAGTGAGCTGGGTTGGGAGTGAGATGAGCAAGGAGTGAGATGAGCCAGGAGTGAGATGAGCTAGGAGTGAGCTGAGCTAGGAGTGAGCTGCTTTTAAATACTCTGACTACCATTGTCTTCTTTTATGAACCTTTCCACATTAGTAATCACCTGGGACCTCACGTAAATTATCTTTACATAAACTTGAATAAGTGTTTAAGTGTTTAGAGTTCATTTTTTAAATATTATCTTTTTTTTACGTGTAATTAATCTTTTCATGTATTTTTAAAAGTTGATGATACGATAAGATAAGATTCTTTTATTGTTAAATAATGGACATGTCTATGTATTACATTGTACATGTTCATTTTCAGAACATAAATATATATATATATATATATATATATACATTTATATTTTTATATATTAACCGAGACAGAATTGACAACATATTAAAACAATTTAAAAATATATCTCAAGTATTTCTCCAGCTTCAAACTCAGCCATATTGTAACCACCACCCTCACCCCCCCCCCCCCCCCCCCAAATAAATAAATAAAGAACTGTTTTATTAATAATAATGGGTTAATTTTGTGACCAATTTAACGTTTTAACCGCTTGGAAGAATGCGCTGTAAATTCTAACAGACTGGGAACAAGAGAATGTTTATATCTTTCGGTCGTAAGGTTAAGAGCAGGAATACGCACAGGTCGAGCTGGTCCTAGGTATCTGTGATAAATAGGTAATGAGTTAGGAAATTAAAAAAAAAAAATTGTTTGCATTCTTGCATTTTTTCATAGTTGACAGGCAAGCATAGCATCACATAACCATAATCTGGCATACACTCACATTACCATATTCTGGCATACGATAACATAACCATATACTGGCATACAATCTCATAACCATATTCTGGCATACGATCACATAACCATATTCTGTCATAAAATCTCATAACCATATTCTGGCATACGATTACATAACCATATTCTGGCATAAAATCTCACGACCATATTCTGGCATACAATCTCATAACCATATTCTTGCATACGATCTCATAACCATATTCTGGCATATAATCACAAAACCATGTTGTGGCGCACAATGATACTACCATTCTGTGGCATACGCTAAGACTACGACAAATATGGACACAGAAATTAGTAAGACTGATGGCCAAGAATTAGTAAGACTGATGGCCAAGACACACTAAAACATCTAGAACGAATCAGTAATTAGTTATAAAACACACCTATGCAGCTGTGAGAACTTAATAAATGGCCATTTTAAGGAAAGTGCCCGCCAGGCATTGGAGATTCCACCCCCCCCCCCAAAGATATCGATGGGCGAGTACGGCTTAATTTGATATTTAGTTCTGTGCTGAAATCTAAAGCGGGTCACTGAGACATTGGTAGATGCTTTTATGATTCCAGGGCATTGTCTCTTAATGCAGCGGGCTAGACTCAAGTGTGTAACGTCATGGGCGGAGCTTCCATTTTCTTATTCACATTCACACACAAAAAAAGCTACTTTATTATTTTTAAGTATGTTTCGTTCACCGAAAATACGTTCACCAAAAAATGGTGTGTGTTTTTGTAAACTAAAAAAGGGGTGCTGACGAATTAAAAAAAAAAAACAACGAAATACAGTTAATAAAAATTTTCAAAAAGCAATGCTCGAATTTTAAACGAATAATTTTATGCTATTTATAGATACTGGCATTATCTTTTCAACTTCCTCCCCCTCCCCCCTCACTCACTCTGATTATTCTTTCCAGTGATCCACTAGTGTACTTGCTTGAAACTGGCTGTTAGAAAAGCAAACGATAAAGTTTATCAATAATATGCCCCCGTGTTTGTGTGATGGGCTGGGCCGTGCAATCCGTTCATGGGGTTAAAACAGTCTTGACGGTGGGGGAAAAGAAATGTTGGAGATATCCCTGCATTTCCTTTTTGATGCACTTCTCAAATCTCTTGACCTACACCATTAAGGGAACGGACTGAGAGATTACGTTGTTGTTTATGGTGAGCTTGGCCATGACACTGTTGGACTCTGGGGCGGGAAGCTAGAGACGAAAAAACCAAAAAGCAAACCAGGAAGGTATTAGGTTACTGTAAGGGGATGTATTTTTTTTTCATTTAAATAAATGTAAAAAGGTTTTTTTTCAGAAATGTTTTCAAGAACCCAAAGCACGCATGCAAAACAACAGCACCACCAACACCAAAAAAAATCACCCACACCAACAACAGTCTCCCACAATCACCAGAACCAACACCAACAACACTGCCCCCACAATCACCAGCACTGACGCCAACAACACTGCTCCCACAATCACCAGAACCAACAGCAAAAACACTGCACCCAGATTCACCAGCACCGACAACAACAACACTGCCCCCACAATCACCAGCACCGAAACCAACAACACTGCCCCCACAATCACCAGCACCGACACCAGCAACACTGCCCCCACAATCACCAGCACTGACGCCAACAACACTGCTCCCACAATCACCAGCACCGACACCAAAAACACTGCTCCCACAATCATCAGCACCAACACCAACAACACTGCTCCCACAATCACCAGCACCGACACCAACAACACTGCCCCCACAATCCCCAGCACCAACACCAAAAACACTGCTCCCACAATCACCAGCACCAACACCAACAACACTGCTCCCATAATCACCAGCACCGACATCAACAACACTGCCCCCACAATCACCAGCACCGACACCAACAACACTGCTCCCACAATCACCAGCACCAACACCAACAACACTGCACCCACAATCACCAGCATCGACACCAACAACACTGCTCCCACAATCACCAGCACCAACACCAACAACACTGCACCCACAATCACCAGCACCGACACCAGCAACACTGCCCCCACAATCACCAGCACTGACGCCAACAACACTGCTCCCACAATCACCAGCACCGACACCAACAACACTGCTCCCACAATCACCAGCACCAACACCAACAACACTGCTCCCACAATCACCAGCACCGACACCAACAACACTGCCCCCACAATCACCAGCACCGACACCAACAACACTGCTCCCACAATCACCAGCACCAACACCAACAACACTGCTCCCACAATCACCAGCATCGACACCAACAACACTGCTCCCACAATCACCAGCACCAACACCAACAACACTGCCCCCACAATCACCAGCATCGACACCAACAACACTGCTCCCACAATCAACAGCACCGACATCAACCAGAAACAAAAGATTGCCCTGATGGAATGACTTTTGATTTGTCCCAACTATTAGCTAATCTCTATGATTGGTCAAGAAATAGATAACATAATACAAATGTCTGTTATTTTAAGAAAATGTTACTGCAAAGGTATTCATAAAAATACTTCATATGACACTTTGGTTTCAATTTATGTAATTGTACGTTATTTATCGTTTGTGAGAGTTTAGAAAACGGGTCTTTGGTTTGCAAATGGTTTTATCCAACGGAGTGCATGTAAACCTTAACCCAATTAAGATGTATTTTAATCCAAATGCGTCACAGATGCAAAGCACATAGCAACAACCACACAATTAATCTCCACACCAAAACGGGCACCAATGGAATACATCTTATTTAATATTAATCTTCCCTTTGAAAATCGGGAAAAACAGATTTTTGGAGGTTATGTATGGGGCTGAAAATTTGATAGAATATGTTGTCATCGGCAAAGATTTTACGTGTCTAATCTCAGTTCGATAGAATGACGAGTAGTGGGTCAATTAGCAGTCCGACGATTTTTTTCAGAAACGCAAGAATAAAAGCAAAGTTAAAATAGAGGATTTCATCATAATATCACCAAAGCTATGCAGAGGACATAGCGTGAGACCCCGCCCTGAAGTCCCGGTTATTAACGCTTTCTGATTTCATGTCTGTTTTCATGATTTCATTGAGCAGCTTGTAACGAGTTTTCATTCTAAATCTTCAGTGATAAGTCCCCAAACGATCGGAAACCCTAACCCACCCCACCTTCACCCTATTTTCACCCCAGCTTCACCCCAGCTTCACCCCAGCTTCACCCCTGCTTCACCCCAGCTTCACCCCAGCTTCGCACCAGCTTCACCCCAGCTTCACCCCAGCTTCACCCCAGCTTCACACCAGCTTCACCCCCCAGCTTCACCCCCAGCTTCACCCCAGCTTCACCCCAGCATCACCCCAGCTTCACCCCAGCT
>CAXITT010000424.1:585932-607131 GCA_964033795.1 Lymnaea stagnalis | reverse complement strand
CACTATCCCTCAACACGCTATCCCTTAACACGCTTTCACTCAACACGCTATCCCTCAACACGCTATCCCTCAACGCACTATCACTCAATACACTATCACTCAACACACTATCACTCAACACACTATCAGTCAACACACTATCACTCAACACACTATCCCTCAACACACTATCACTCAACACACAACCACTCAACACAGTATAACTCAACACGCTATCCCTCAACACACTATCACTCAACACGCTATCCCTCAACACACTATCACTCAACACACTATCACTCAACTCGCTATCCCCCAACACACTATTACTCAACACGTTATCCCTCAACACAATTTCGCTCAACACACTATCCCTCAACACGCTATCCCTCAACACGCTATCACTCAACACGCTATCGCTCATTACACTATCACTCAACACACTATCACTCAAAACGCTATCCCTCAAAACGCTATACCTCAACGCACTATCACCTCAAAACACTATCACTCAACACGCTATCACTCAACACACTATCACTCGACACACTATCACTCGACACACTATCACTCGACACACTATCACTCAACACACTATCACTCAACACACTATCACTCAACACACTATCACTCAACACGCTATCCCTCAACACACTATCACTCAACACACTATCACTCAACTCGCTATCCCCCAACACACTATTACTCAACACACTATAACTCAACACACTATCACTCAACACACTATCACTCGACACTATATCCCTCAACACTATATCCCTCAATACTATATCCCTCAACACACTATCACTCAACACGCTATCCCTCAACACACTATCACTCAAAACACTATCACTCAACACACTATCACTCAACTCGCTATCACTCAACACACTATCACTTAACACGCCATCACTCAACACGCTATCACTCAACACGCTTTCACTCAATTCGCTATCATTCAACATGATACCACTCATCACGCCATCATTCAACACTCGCTCGCCGCTATCACTCAACACGCCATCACTCAACACGCTATCACTTAACACGCTATCACTCAACTCGCTATCATTCAACATGATATCATTCATCACGCCATCATTCAACACACGCTTGCCGCTATCACTCAACACGCCATCATCAACACTGACTCGCCGCTATCGCTCAACACGCCATCATTCAACACTGGCTCGCCGCTATCACTCAACACGCCATCATTCAACACTGACTCGCCGCTATCACTCAACACGCCATCATTCAACACTGGCTTGCCGCTATCACCCAACACGCCATCATTCAACAGTGGCTTGCCGCTATCACTCGAAACGCCATCATTCAACACTGGCTCGCCGCTATCACTCAATACGCCATCATTCAACACTCGCTTGCGGCTATCACTCAGCCCGCCATCATTCAACACTCCCTCGCCGCTATCACTCAACACGCCATAATTCAATACTGGCTTGCCGCTATCACCCAACACGCCATCATTCAACAGTGGCTTGCCGCTATCACTCGAAACGCCATCATTCAACACTGGCTCGCCGCTATCACTCAACACGCCATCATTCATCACTGGCTCGCCACTATCACTCAACACGCCATCATTCAACACTGGCTCGCCACTATCACTCAACACGCCATCATTCAACACTGGCTCGCCGCTATCACCCATCACGCCATCATTCAACACTGGCTCGCCACTATCACTCAACACGCCATCATTCAACACTGGCTCGCCACTATCACCCATCACGCCATCATTCAACACTGGCTCGCCACTATCACTCAACACGCCATCATTCAACACTGGCTCGCCGCTATCACCCATCACGCCATCATTCAACACTGGCTCGCCGCTATCACCCATCACGCCATCATTCAACACTGGCTCGTCACTATCACTCAACACGCCATCATTCAACACTGGCTCGCCACTATCACTCAACACGCCATCATTCAACACTGGCTCGCCGCTATCACCCATCACGCCATCATTCAACACTGGCTCGCCGCTATCACTCAACACGCCATCATTCAACACTGGCTCGCCGCTATCACCCATCACGACATCATTCAACACTGGCTCGCCCCTATCACTCGGCCCGCTTTGTATGCGCCGTTTTCCCAAACAACTGCCAACAACTCCAGAAAATCCGTCAAAATGAAGAAGAAAAAAAACTGTACCACGAGTCATCGGACGGGTCAATACAGTTTTAATTAAGGTCATATTTACCGAATGTGACCCACGGACGGGAGTCGGACGGCACGGGTTAATGTCTGACGTCATCGGCCGCTAACGGATTTCAAAGAGTCCAGTTAAGGGAAGTCAGCGGGGCACGTGTTGACTATACCGTTTCGGTGCTAGAGGCTATTGTTGGATAGCCTCATTAGCAAATATGTACCTTTTTTTCGTTTTAGGTGCTGTAATGGGAGGGGGAAGGGGAGAGAAATACTCCCAGTTTCCTGGAACGTTCGATCATTCGATTAGTTTTCTGGGAAATTTTTATTTTTGATTTCCATTACAATATTTCCCCGAAGCAAAGAGTTAGACAAATAGAAGCTCATTGCCTGATTAAATTTACATTTGGTATCAATCATCTACCGTTTGGTATCAATCATCTGAATTTTGGTATCAATCATCTGACTTTTGGCATCAATCATGAGACATTTGTATCCATCATTTACATTTTGGTATCAATCATCTCACTTTTGATCCCAATCATTTGACTTTTGGTATCAATCATCTCCCTTTTTGTAGCAATCATCTCCCTTTTGGTATCAATTATCTACCTTTTTTGTATCAATCATCCCCCGTTTGGTATCTATCATCTCCAGTTTGGTATCAATCATCTCCCTTTTTTGTATCAATCATCTGACTTTTGGTATCAATCATCTCCCTTTTGGTATCAATCATCTACCTTTTTGTGTTAATCATCTCCCGTTTGGTATCAATCATCTCCAGTTTGGTATCAATCATCTCCCTTTTTTGTATCAATCATCTCCCTTTTGGTATCAATCATCTCCCTTTTGATCCCAATCATCTGACTTTTGGTATCAATCATCTCCCTTTTGGTATCAATCATCTCCCATTTGGTATCAATCATCTGACTTTTGGTTTGAAATATCTAACATGGACAGAGTTGAATCCTTGAAATGTTTAGAAAGACGATACGCATAGGTACAATTTTTTTTAAAAGCCAAAACAATATTTAATTTAATTTTAGTGTTAAAAATTTATATATATAACTTTGTGTCTATATATATATATATATTTAATTATTTATTTTTTTATCTATACATATTTTATTAAAAGTTTATAAACAAACAGTATGTANTATATATATATATATATATATATATTTAATTATTTATTTTTTTATCTATACATATTTTATTAAAAGTTTATAAACAAACAGTATGTACTTAAGTCTATTTAGAAAACAAAAAATTTTCGGAACATTTCTCCCCTGGACCCTCTGGTGGCCACTTTGCAAGATATGGCCATCGTGATGCCAAGCTTACGCATTGAGCCCCATTCAATAAAGATCTGAGTTAACAATTACATCACGCCCATCAAAGTATTTAGAAACTTCAATAAAGGATAAGATGAACTTTTACACACACAAATTTCCTACAAACTTGAACATGGTTTTGATAACATTGTTCCTAGACATCCATCACATATAAAATGACAAATGACAAAAAAAAATAAATAAAAAAAAATAAAAAAAATAAAATCCAAAACGCAGGCCGAAAAAACAAACAAAACAAAAGATAGATCAATTTTAAACCTGGTAAATTCTGAAGCAAAAAAGTTAAGCGTTAATATTTGCTTAACCGAAATCCAGCGATCTGGCCTCGCCACGTGTGCGCTTAAATAATCAATACCGCTTTGGCGATAATTAATATTGACAGTTAAACTCCAGAGAACTAAGTACTTATTATATTTAACACATGGGCGTTTCTAACTTATTATGTTCATCTCTTTATAATGGGGTTAAAAGATGTAGGTCATAATAACGCACCTTTCATCGTATGAGTCTATGTCAATATTTGTTTTATGACAGGTGAGAGGAGTGCAAGCGCAAAGTTAAATGATGATTTGCCGTGCCCGTCCTGAGTGCTCCACTAGCTGGTCAGTCAAAAATAAGAATATACTCTTTATTATTTTAATTTTCCCGAATAACTTTCTGCTGTAACCGATAAAAGTTGTAAATGTGGGCTTGGAAATGTGCACTTGGTAATATAGACATTGGAAATGTTAACATTGGAAATGTAGACCTTGGCAATGTAGACATTGGAAATGTGGACTTGGTAATGTAGACATTGGAAATGTAGAACTTGGAAATATAGAATTGAAAATTTATGATTAGAAATGTAGACTCTGCAAATGAACACCTTGGAAATGTAGAATTGGAAATGTAGAAATTGAAAATGTAGAAATGGAAATGTCAATCTTGGAAATGTAGAACTTGAAAATGTAGAAATGGAAATGTCAATCTTGGAAATGTAGAATTTAAAATGTAGAAATTGGAAATGTAGACCTCGGAAATGTAGAAATTAGAAATGTAGACTTTGGAAATGTAAAATTTGAAATGTAGACCTTGGAAAGGTAGAAATTGGATATGTAGACCTTGGAAATGTAGAAAGTGGAAAAGTATACTGTGGTACTGATTTTTTTAACTCTAAAAAATATGTGGAAATTACTAATTTTTAACGACGATTTTCTCTAACTTAACCTGGTTAGTTTTTTCATTTGCATTGTTTATTGATACGATTCCTGGTATCCCATTGCAACGTTTTATTTTTAAAAGTTGCTATCAATCCTATCCTTTGATTCGCTCACCTTGTTCAAAATGTCATTTGTTGAACCAACACTTGATAGGTGACGCATCCGTGAGCCATGTTTATGCTTATGTCCAATTAGACTAATTATTCCATCCAGGCACAAAACATGGTGAAGCTGTTCGTGACTGCCTCTAGGTGTTTATCTCCAGCTTAATCCACGAATATGAAAGCTAGTAAAACAAACTCTGATGTGGGCCGCCTGAATGCCCTCTGTTTATATTAGCCCTAGGCTGTGGCGTGGGGAAATAAGGACGATGGGAACTGTAGATGGGAACTGTAGATAGGAACTACAGATGGGCACTGTAGATGGGAACTGTAGATGGGAACTGTTGATGGGAACTGTAGATGGGAACTACAAATGGGCACTGTAGATGGGAACTGTAGATGGAAACTATAGATGGGAACTGTAAATGGGAACTGGGCATCACTAAGTTTGGTGTTACCCGATGCGCTAAACTCGTGATGTCAGCACACCTCTCCAGACTTCACCGAGGACCATGCTCTGAGTCTGTCCGTTCTGGTAGCATCTGTGTCTGGTGGCTACCTACTCTGGTGGCCAAGTGTCACGGATCAGGGATTACTATAATAAGAACCTACAGTACTGTAATTAGGACTTACAATTCCAATGTCCTACTCTAATTGGGACCTACAGTACTGATGACTTACTGTACCGAGGATCTAGATTACTGATGGCTTACTGTCTTGAGGACCTACGGTAATGATGTCCTACTGTCTTGAGGACCTACAGTACGGACGATCTACTGTCCTGAGGACCTACACTACTGATGCCCCACAGTATTGAGGACCCACCAGAAGATAAATATAAATATTCGGCGGACTTGTGATCTTATAAGGAGCCACATAGCGTGCCAAATAAACTAAGCTCTTTATTTATACCCACACAGCCTTGGATAGTGAAGCTAAAACCCCGACACAGTTCGTAAAAATGACACTTGGCATTGACCATCGACTAGTAAAAGCGCATACGCTTCATATCGTTTGCAGCTAAATGACAACTGGTCAAATCGATAGGTTCAGAGGGGACCAGGCTCGGGTTACAGATAATTCGAGGCTGGAGAGCCATCGAAGACATGGCTAGAGATATAAACACCATCCATTGGGGACAAGAGTCGGACACAATTAGGGAATTCTGGACCCTCACGGAGGCCCCATCATGCCCCACCAGTGGTATCTCTAACATCACTTGGGGCGCACTGAAGGGATGCTTGTGGCGTTCATGAGGTCACCATCTACGCACTTCACGATGTGTTCAAGTTTTATTGGTCAATTCTACTTCATTATTATAATTTTTAAAAAAAAATGTTTAAAGCATGCAATATTGAAACATTAATGAATTTAATATTTCCCAAATTTACAGCAAAAAGAAAATAGGATGAAGGGGAATATTTATAGCTCATATATTTAAAAAACAGGATGGAGAAAAATACCCTGAAATTGAAAAGTAAAAAAGTAGAATGGAAAAAAAAAACAAAAAAACAAACAAACAGACACACATACAAGGGAAACAATAGTATTTTAAAGGTGCGGCAGGCATTGGAAAATGTTTTTTTTTAAACATACACTTTTGAAAATAAATTAAGTACTTTGAATATTTTTTTTACATTTATCACTGTCAATAGAATTTTAAAAAAACAACAACAAAAAAAAAACATCAACAACAAACAAGTATCATTTAACAATGGAACTATCTCTCCGCGACAGTCCTTGAAGTTAACACACTACTGTCACGCCAATAACAAATATGTCACATTTAGAGAGGGGACACGACCATGGCAATGATTGTTATCCCCGGTTGCCAGGACAACGGTCGGTGGCTGGTGATGACACCCCTGATCAGAGAAGCCTCGTTGGCGTTATAAAGAGGCGGGACTGAAGGGAACATAAAAAAAGGGGCTCAGAATGGTCCGCTGAAAGAGGCTTGTACCCATTCCTGTCAGTACTATGATAGTGGCTTGTGCCCATATCAGTCTGTCTGCTGAGAGAGGCTTGGGCCCATATCAGTCTGTCTGCTGAGAGAGGATTGTGCTGAAATCAGTCTGTCCACTGAGAGGGACTTTTGCCCATATCAGTCTGTCCGCTCAGAAATGCTTTTGCCCATATCAGTCTGTCTGCTGAGAGATGCTTTTGCCCATATCAGTCTGTCTGCTGAGAGATGCTTTTGCCCATATCAGTCTGTCCGCTGAGAGATGCTTTTACCCATATCAGTCTGTCTGCTGAGAGATGCTTTTGCCCATATCAGTCTGTATGCTGAGAGAGGCTTGTGCCCATATCAGTCGGTCTGCTGAGAGAGGCTTGTGCTGAAATCAGTCTGTCCGCTGAGAGGGACTTTTGCCCATACCAGTCTGTCCACTGAGAGAGACTTTTGCCCATATCAGCCTGTCTGCTGAGAGATGCTTTTGCCCATATCAGTCTGTCTGCTAAGAGAGGCTTGTGCCCATATCAGTCTGTCCAATGAGAAAGGTTTTTGCCCATATCAGCCTGTCCGCTGAGAGCACCTTTTGTCCATACCGGTCTGTCCGGTAAGATAGGATTGTGCCCATAAAAGTTTGTACTAAGAGAGAGGCTTGTTCCCATACCAGACTGTACGCTAATGATTCAGACCAATAGCAAAATCAATGCGGGGGACCGATGCAATGAGTTGTATTATTATTATTGCTTTTTGGGGGTTGGAGGTTGGGGGGGGGGAGATGCAGGGAATGAGATATAAATGAGAGATCAGCATGACCGCAATTACAGGAGGAAATCTATCTTTATTAACACGTCAGCAAAATTGCAGGCAACAGATCATATTTTCGAAGTTCAATTCAAATATTACTAGATCAACTGTTGCTACACGTTAATATAATGGATAACAAAATATGGAAGAAGAGTTAAAAAATAGGAAACACACACACCACATTCACACACAACACACCACACCACACATACACACACACAGATACACACATACACACACACATACACACCACACACACACACACCACACACAGACAGACACACACCACACAACACCCACACACAACACATATATATGAAAAAATGTCTCAAATTTTAGTGTGTATTTAAAAAAATTAAATTACAAAATAATGATGACAATGAAAGAAGAATTCAATTGAATAGTCCTGAAACCTAAAAACTTTATATAATCTATCAAGTAGGCTATTTTTAAGAAGGAGATGAACTACCCATCTATTACTATCATCTATTACTATAACCTACTACTATCATCTATTAGTAAGTTGTTTGAAATCATCCTCAAATTAAAAAAAAATAAAAATAATAAATGAACCGGCCATAAGTAGATGGTGCCATTGTTTGAAGATCAAATCAAAGAATTCTTGACTTACCTCTTCCGTCCACACAGTTGCAGAAAGCCAACTCATGTCATCGCCATTTTCATAATTTAACTAGGTCGACGTAGACCACCATGAAACTCGATCTAAGTGCAACGAGATTTAAGGCACTTCCAGGTCTCTCCTCATTGCATAGGTGATTATGGCCTTTGCTGGTCACTCTTCATTACACAGGTGACTGTCTCCCTTGCTGGTCTCTCATCATCACATACATGATTGTGGTTCCTGCTGGTCTCTCCTATAACATGTTATGTTTGTGGTTCCTGCTGGTCTCTCCTATTACATGTTATGTTTTTGGTTCCTGCTGATCTCTCCTATTACATGTTACGTTTGTGGTTCCTGCTGGTCTCTCCTCATTACATAAGTGAATGTGGTCCTTGGAAATAGCCCAAATACTGTTCAACGCGCATTGCGCAGTAGTATCTGTGGGGCAAAATAGTTTCCCACTCCCCTCCTGCGAATAGCAAATAGCACAACGCGTCGAATTACGGCATGGACGTCTCTAATCAGTTTGATGAATCAGAATATTTCCTAGTAGATTGTGACCGAACCATTGTTATCGTGCGTGAATGAACTGTACAACGACTTTTGCCAAGAGCAATGCTATCTCTCTCTCCATTTTTCATACGTTTTCTTTGGTTATTTTGAAGAGATGACAATGATTTCACCGTCTGTTTGATTTCTCATTTCAAGCTGATTCTGCGTAACGCAGCACCCCTGCAAAAAGCACCATGGTAGTAGAGGGAACACTTTATAGTTTGGGGGAATCGAGACTCCTGGTGGACAATGTGGGAACGTGTAGCACAAATTTTTCCCCGGTCCCAAAAAGTTGTGTACTATTCCCAGGTCTTCACTGTATAGAGCGTTTGGCTGATGTGTTCGGGGGGGGGGGGGGGAATAAACAAAGATCTCCACTGGCTACCAGATTTGTTTTTTAAAACTTTTAATTTAGATGTGTCATGCTGTTTGCCTGTTTGTCTATCCGTTAATCAGCTCGGCTAAATCAAATCTCTGATCATTATCCGATCCAGTTCCAGGTAACCGATTTGTTGATGATTTGTTCCATGATCGCGTGTTCTGGTTGGTGTTTTCCAATACTTGATTTGTTTGTGAGCGTGTTTGGTGTAGAGATGTATTGTGTAGCAGTTCTTATGTGGGTTTTAACTAATGCCGTTTTATATGTATGAGAGACGACGATGTTCGTTGTTATATGTTCAGCAGTTAGCATGAAGACTCTGACCCCCAAAGGAAGCAGGAAACGGAGAACAGTTGTGAGTAAAGAACTCTCTGAAGTATTAATCCTAGTGTTGTTGCTGCTTTGTTATGAGAGTTGTTGCCCCTACACGACACTCGATTAAGCCATTGACCTGTCTGCTGTAATTCCTACTAACATCAGTTCGCAGCACGATATTCTTGAAGATATTTTGTTTGTTTTTTTTCTATACCAGAAATGATATTCAAAGACAATGGCTTATATGCTACAATAAATTAATTTTTTCTTTTAATTTTCCTTGTTGTGCAACACGTTCACGTGAGTATTTCTGAAATTCTGAACAAGCGCCATGCAAGAGAAGAAATGTGCAAATGGAAAAAAAAAAAAATAATAATTATAAAAATAAGTTTAAAAAAGTAAAAATAACATTCAACAATAATTTAAAACAAAAATTAATTTAAAACAAAAAAAATAAACCCTTTGATACAATTCCAAAGGAATGCCAGTAACTTAGGTTTGTTTTTCGGAGGTCCTGCCTGTGATGGCGAGGCAAGCTGCATGAAACATTTAACGTCTTAACACAATAAAACACACCAAAAAATATATCTCATGAAAGAAGGAGTGCAATAATAATACACTTACGCTTTGAGTAAGTTTTAAGTTCTCCAATACATTTAATAAATCGCAATTTATTAATTATTTTTTTAAACAAAAATAACATTTTTTTGGAATGCTGTAGTAAAGTCGTCTCACTAAACTAACACCTATTTCTTTTTTGGAATGCTGTAGTAAAGTCGTCTCACTAAACTAACACCTATTTCTTTTTTGGAATGCTTTAGTAAAGTTGTCTCACGAAACTAACACCTATTTCTTTTTTGGAATGCTTTAGTAAAGTCGTCTCACGAAACTAACACCTATTTCATTTTTGGAATGCTTTAGTAACGTCGTCTCACGAAACTAACACCTATTTCTTTTTTGGAATGCTTTAGAAAAGTCGTCTCACTAAACTAAAACCTATTTCTTTTTTGGAATGCTTAAGTAACGTCGTCTCACTAAACTAAAACCTATTTCTTTTTTGGAATGCTTTAGTAAAGTCGTCTCCCTAAACTAAAACCTATTTCTTTTTTTGGAATGCTTTAGTAAAGTCGTCTCCCTAAACTAAAACCTATTTCTTTTTTGGAATGCTTTAGTAAAGTTGTCTCACGAAACTAACACCTATTTCTTTTTTGGAATGCTTTAGTAACGTCGTCTCACGAAACTAACACCTATTTCTTTTTTGGAATGCTTTAGTAAAGTCGTCTCACTAAACTAAAACCTATTTCTTTTTTGGAATGCTTTAGTAAAGTCGTCTCCCTAAACTAACACCTATTTCATTTTTTCTTCTCCTTATGTGTATGTCCCAGATCTCAAGTCCCGGCTTTAAAAGACATTCTCTTTTCATGGCAACGCATTTCACACTCTTGTTGTTGTTTTTTGCAAAGAATGGCTGGCTGTTATCTCCGTAACGGAACGCTGGAAAAGGTGATTTTTTCTCCCCCCCCCCCACCCTTCTAAATACATCGCACCCGGTTGACTGAGATGAGCAGGGGTCGCAAGTCTTCAAGACCGAGGGGTTAATGCGCGTCTGCAGTTCCCGTCTGCCACAACAACAAAGGAGTCCATCTCTCGTACCAAGACATTTTCCACAACGGGGTAGGGATTTCGAAACTGAGTTAATTAAACTCTTCACAACTTCCTAACAGCAGGGGGTGTGGGGTCCTCAAACTGAGGCCCGTGGGCCAGATCCGGCGCACAAGGGGGTTCTTAACCCGCAACGCCCGGCCGTCGTTTATTTCCCCCAAAACCAGTGTCGGACATATACAGCCAGAGATTGAAGGTGCATTTAGCCAAAAGCAGGCCGATGGTTCACAATGAAAATAATAATGGCTTCGACACAGAGTTAATTAAAGTCTCCACAATTTCCCTACAGCGAGGGGGGTCCTCAAACTACGGCCCCTGGGCCAGATCAGGGCTCACAGGGGGTTCTTAATCCGTCCCGCCGGACCGTCATTCAGTTCGCCGGAAATTAGGGCCAGAGATTGAAGGTGCATTTAGCCAAAAGCAGGCCGACAGTTCACAATGAAATGGTACTGGCTTGATGCTTAGTGTTCTGTTCAAATTCATTTTCATTATTGTACTGTATGTTAACTTTTATTTTTTTTTAACTAGAGAGAAGCTTAGTGCCGTGTGCATATGAATTTGATACAGTCGGGCCACCAACAACTCTGGGATAGTGAACTAACCCCCTCCCCCCACCCCCCCCCGGACATTCCCAGTGTCCGAAGAACTGTACACCGACGACCCTACCGCTTACCAAGACTGATGACTGCTGCCCTACAGCACTTTCAGTTTGATATTAGAGTCTTTACGCGAACTGTAAAAAAGAATTATCAACCACCCTTAAACTAAAGTTTTGTGTGTATAAATCTTTTATGTGTGTTTTAAAAAAAAAAATTATTTTAAATTCATATTCTTGTGTCCCACCCGCTGGTACACCGCAGATCTATTGCATCAACCATTTCAGAAAAAAAAAGGAACAAAATCATACGTCAAACCAGTGGCGTAGCTAGGGATTTGGGGGCCCGGGGGGCTTGGCCTCTTTGGGGGGCCCCTACATTTTGACATTCGACATTATTTAATTATTTATTTAATGTAAAAAAAAAATAAATTCGGACACTCCTTTGGGGGCCCCCCCTCAAGTAGGGGCCGGGGGGACTTTCGAATTTGGACCCCCTCCCCCTTCCCTAGCTACGCCACTGCGTCATGCACACTTGCAATTTTAAAATAACAAATCTTTTAGCGCCATGATCGGGATTTTTATTTCATGAACTAAGTAGCATCATGCTTCATTCATCTCTTGGGGCTTGGGTTTGGGAAGTGGGGCTGAAAATTTCATAGAATGTATTGTCGTTGATAGTAAATATATGTGCCAAGTTTCAGCTCGACAGATTGATGAAAAATTGGGTCGATTTTCCGTCCGAAGAGTTTGCCCTAAACACACAAAAGTGAAGGTAGTATAAAGAATTTAAAGCAAAGCTGTATAAATAACGAGTTACTTTGTTTTCATAACTTCTGGAGTAAATTTAAGATCATCCAATGGCTCGACTTCGCAGTGAATGGACAGCCCGCATTGTGTCGCCCAGGACGTAGTTGAAGAGCTCGGGGTGGCGAGTTCAACGTCGACTACTATTTTACCATCGACTGCCAAGCATTCATTGACTTCTTTTTTTTTTTTTTTAAAGGAATCCTCTTGTTTTGTTAGGGGTGACTTGTAGCTCAGACGGGGCTTATAATAGTACATCCTATATTTGGGTAGAGTTATCCGTACTCCATGACCATTTTTGTGTGTGTGTGTTTTTTTTTTTTTTTTTTTTTGGGGGGGGTGTTTTTGTGGGGTTTTTTTTTGGGGGGGAGGGTTTGTTATTTCCGTCGTTATGCTGATTGATCCTTACGACAACCAATCGAGAGAGACCACACTCTACCACACTTGTTGTAACTACAATCAGTTATATAAATGACCCCAAAAAATACATTTAGTCCAATGGTTATTTCGGAATCAGTCCTTTAAGAATGTGCACCATAATTATGTTGACATTTCGGAATTCACGTCATTTTTGAGTCTAACTCGAGTCCTTTTTAGAAATGTGGCGTTCAATACACGGTCACATTAGATATCACACCACTAACACATTAATCACTAGATACTTTTCTCCAATGGTGTTCCACACGTTCATTATGTTTTAAATTGGCAAGAGTTCAACGTCGAATTATCGGTACTGCAAAAGTGTGTTATCGGACCTTCTAAATTTATTTTACCAGTGTTCTCAACTGTGGTATCGGTAATTCGAGCCTGTGGTATCATCGGTAATTCAAACCTGAGGTACCGGTAATTCAAACCTGTGGTGGTATCAGTAATTCAAACATGTGGTATCGGTAACTGACACATGTGGTATCGGTAATTCAAACCTGCGGTATCGGTAATTCAAAACTTAGGTACCGGTATTTCAAACCTGTGGTGGTATCAGTAATTCCAACTTGTGGTACCGGTAACTGACACGTGTTGTATCGGTAATTCAAACCTGCGGTATCGGTAATTTAAACCAGCGGTATCGCGCACCATTTCAATGAGTGCTTTGATTCATGATATCTCATCCACTTAAGCCTTGGAACGAAACCGTGATTAACTTTTTTACAATTTATATTTTATATTTTTTTAATGAAATAAAACAACAACTTGGAAATATATTTTTAAAAACTTGGAATGTTAATATAAGCTTTAAGTTCGTTTTTTTTTTTCTAAATTAGCTTGAATCGTGTGTTGAAAACGGGTGCACATTTTTTATAACCTCCTCTGTTTCGGATATAGGTAGTACAGGGCGCAACTGGGTTAAGTTTATGTTAGAAACGGTTTGTTCTTGTATTATTTGTTTTAACACCCGAATAGACCACGGCATTCAAACGGTAGGGTGTTAGTTGCACGGCGTCATGGGGTAGTGCACAAACAGCAAGGCGGACAGGGGACTCATGTAATGTAATACAATCAGCGCGTGTACGGCTCACTAGCTCTGGTTCTTTTTTTACCACGGATGTAGAAATCTGTAAAATCTTATATTTGACCAAATGGTAAAGTGATCCCGGTAGTAGATTGACGGTGTCTCTTCTAAACGGTAACATGATGAGAGTCATTGAAATTGTTGCAATGCTTTAGTAAACCCAAGGTCATTGTTTAAATTGCAATTCAAAGTTTTGTTAGAAATGTTCTCATTACGCTCCCAGTCATTATGAGAGAACAATAGAGATCTTTTCTCCCAGACCACAAAAGCCAAAGATCTTGTCTCCCGGACCACAAAAGTGAAGATCTTGTCTCCCGGACCATAACAGTCGAGATCTTGTATCCCGGACCGCAACAGATAAAGTTCTTGTCTCCCGGACCACAACAGTCAAAGATCTTTTTTCTCAGACCACAGCAGTCGAGATCTTGTTTCCCTGACCACAGCAGTCAAAGATCTTTTCTCTCGGATCACAATAGTCGAGATCTTGTCTACCAGACAACAACAGCCAAAGATCTTGTCTCCCAGACCACAACAGTCGAGATATTGTTTTCCTTACCACAATTTTCTAATGCAACAATCAAACGCCATTTACGATAATGATGCTAACTAGGATATCTGACATCAGCCATTCAGGATAATGATGCCGTACTGGATATCTGACATCAACCATTCAGAACAAAGATGCTGTATTGGATATCTGACATCAGCCATTCAGAACAATGATGCTGACTAGTATAGCTCATCACTGTAAATCATTCCCAAATTTGAAGATAGAAATTTTGAAATAGAGTCAAGATCTATTGACCGCGGGATATACAAAAAGTATTATTTTGCAAATTTACTTTACAGTATTTATAATATCTGAAGGGAGATAGTCAAGTTAAACATAGCAGTTTCTGTGTCATTATTTAACAAGAGGGTGTTTTTAAAATCATCCAACATCAGAGTTGTCATAGTTTATATCTTCGACATCAGACATGCTCTAATTTATCTCTTCGACACCAGATGATGCTCTAATTTATCTCTTCGACTTCAGAGATGCTCTAATTTATCTCTCCGACACCAGTGATGCTCTAATTTATCTCTCCGACATCAGAGATGCTCTAATTTATCTCTCCGACATCAGAGATGCTCTAATTTATCTCTCCGACATCAGAGATGCTCTAATTTATCTCTCCGACATCAGAGATGCTCTAATTTATCTCTCCGACATCAGAGATGCTCTAATTTATCTCTCCGACATCAGAGATGCTCTAATTTATCTCTCCGACATCAGAGATGCTCTAATTTATCTCTTCGACATCAGAGATGCTCTAATTTATCTCTTCGACATCAGAGATGCTCTAATTTATCTCTTTGACATCAGAGATGCTCTAATTTATCTCTACGACATCAGAGATGCTCTAATTTATCTCTTCGACATCAGAGATGCTCTAATTTATCTCTTCGACACCAGAGAAGTGCTAATTAATCGCTTCGGCATAAGAGATGTGCTAATTAATCCCTTCAACATCAGAGATGTGCTAATTTATCGCTTCGGCATAAGAGATGTCCTAATCTATCTCTTCAACATCATAGATGCCCTAATTTATATCTTCGACATCAGATATATCCTAATCTTTCTCTTCAACATCATATATGCCCTAATCTATCTCTTCGACATCAGAGACGCCCTAATCTATGTCTTCGACATCGGATATGTCCTAATCTATCTCTTCGACATCAGATATGCCCTAATCTATCTCTTGGAAATCAGATATGTCCTAATTTATCTCTGCAACATCAGAAATGTTATTTTTTAGCTCTTCGATTTCGGAGATGTCCAAATTTATTTCTACAACATTAAATATGTCCTAATTTCTCTATTCAGCATCGGACTTTTATCTTTAAATTACATTTTTGAGTTCTGATGCCACCCCTCCCGGCCCAGCACACAAAATCCGAGATGGCAGCAGAGAAGCACTATGTCTATTTAGTCAAATGTCTGTGTGAGCCTGATCTCTATTTATTAGACCAGCCCGCCAGGCGGTCACAACTACCCTCGCCCTTGTCACGGGCGTTCCTCTAATGACCCGAGCAGAATTAAATGGGTTTGTCGATTCGCACGACTAATTTTACCGGAGACAAAAATTGTGTGAAATTTCGTGCTCCAGTGATCGATCTGTCTGATTCCAGCTCACGGTGTCACATGACGTGGTGTCTTGTTGGGGAGCGAGTCCCAAAACTGGAATAAGATTACTTCAAGTGATATCTTGTATAACACGTTACGTCTGCGCCCTCGAATTTATAGACCATCACCTTTAGGTGGTCCAGAACAGTTCACCTCCCGATATTATTTTTCACTGAGAATGTAGCTCCTTAGTGACGGCTCTCAATAAAAAAATTGTGAGGACCGCTGATAGCGACAAAACTCAAAATGCGACCTGGTTCTTTTCGGGAAAACGACTGGAAACAATCATTTCGCCTGAAATGTTGATTTGGTTTCTCCGGTCGCAGTTCTAAATAAATACAATCACGAAAGACTTTCATTGCGAGACTTTCATTGCGAGACTTTCATTGCGAGACTTTCATTGCGAGACCTGCGAAGGTTTTATTGGTATCTTGGTAGCGCAGAACACAGATGACACGATGGCTTGCTTAATATAGTGGCCAACATGAACACAGATGACACGATGGCTTGCTTAATATAGTGGCCAACATGAACACAGATGACACGATGGCTTGCTTAATATAGTGGCCAACATGAACACAGATGACACGATGGCTTGCTTAATATAGTGGCCAACATGAACACAGATGACACGATGGCTTGCTTAATATAGTGGCCAACATGAAGACAGATGACACGATGGCTTGCTTAATATCGTGGTCAACTAGAACAAAGATGACACAATGGCTTGCTTCATATCTTGGTCAACTAGAACAAAGATGACACAATGGCTTGCTTCATATCTTGGTCAACTAGAACAAAGATGACACAATGGCTTGCTTCATATCTTGGTCAACTAGAACAAAGATGACACAATGGCTTGCTTCATATCTTGGTCAACTAGAACAAAGATGACACAATGGCTTGCTTCATATCTTGGTCAACTAGAACAAAGATGACACAATGGCTTGCTTCATATCTTGGTCAACTAGAACAAAGATGACACAATGGCTTGCTTCATATCTTGGTCAACTAGAACAAAGATGACACAATGGCTTGCTTCATATCTTGGTCAACTAGAACAAAGATGACACAATGGCTTGCTTCATATCTTGGTCAACTAGAACAAAGATGACACAATGGCTTGCTTCATATCTTGGTCAACTAGAACAAAGATGACACAATGGCTTGCTTCATATCTTGGTCAACTAGAACAAAGATGACACAATGGCTTGCTTCATATCTTGGTCAACTAGAACAAAGATGACACAATGGCTTGCTTCATATCTTGGTCAACTAGAACAAAGATGACACAATGGCTTGCTTCATATCTTGGTCAACTAGAACAAAGATGACACAATGGCTTGCTTCATATCTTGGTCAACTAGAACAAAGATGACACAATGGCTTGCTTCATATCTTGGTCAACTAGAACAAAGATGACACAATGGCTTGCTTCATATCTTGGTCAACTAGAACAAAGATGACACAATGGCTTGCTTCATATCTTGGTCAACTAGAACAAAGATGACACGATGGCTTGCTTCATATCTTGGTCAACTAGAACAAAGATGACACGATGGCTTGCTTCATATCCTGGTCAACTAGAACAAAGATGACACAATGGCTTGCTTCATATCCTGGTCAACTAGAACAAAGATGACACGATGGCTTGCTTCATATCCTGGTCAACTAGAACAAAGATGACACGATGGCTTGCTTCATATCTTGGTCAACTAGAACAAAGATGACACGATGGCTTGCTTCATATCCTGGTCAACTAGAACAAAGATGACACAATGGCTTGCTTCATATCCTGGTCAACTAGAACAAAGATGACACGATGGCTTGCTTCATATCTTGGTCAACTAGAACAAAGATGACACAATGGCTTGCTTCATATCCTGGTCAACTAGAACAAAGATGACACGATGGCTTGCTTCATATCTTGGTCAACTAGAACAAAGATGACACAATGGCTTGCTTCATATCTTGGTCAACTAGAACAAAGATGACACGATGGCTTGCTTCATATCCTGGTCAACTAGAACAAAGATGACACAATGGCTTGCTTCATATCCTGGTCAACTAGAACAAAGATGACACGATGGCTTGCTTCATATCCTGGTCAACTAGAACAAAGATGACACGATGGCTTGCTTCATATCTTGGTCAACTAGAACAAAGATGACACGATGGCTTGCTTCATATCCTGGTCAACTAGAACAAAGATGACACGATGGCTTGCTTCATATCCTGGTCAACTAGAACACATTTGACCCAATGGCACATGATATCTATCAATGTTTAATGTGTTGTACTAATTTAGGGATACGTTTGTTGTTTTTCTTAGCCAAATAAATTTTTTTTTTACAATATAAAGTAAAAATATAATACATGTTCTTCCTTTATTTGCCTCAGTATTTTTTAATAGAAATTAAGTATTTTGAAATTATTTACGAATATTTTGAAGAATACAGATGAATGCACAACATCATACATTCTAATGTGATTTAAAGTCTGCCGTTACCATGTTTTCTACATCATCACTCCAGTTCATGGCAAAAAAAAAGTATAAAGATTAAAAAAAAATAAATAAAAAAAACGACATCAAATACAGGTAATGTTAAATCTACATGTAAAAATGTCTTCACCGATACAACTTTCATTTAAAAAAAAATAAATATTGTTAGTCAATTATTTAGGGATTCTGAAAAGAATCTATCTAAAAAATTTTTAAAAAATCAGATAACCGGTCATATGATCCACGACTTACGAGTTCTACATTTAAAAAAAAATAATAAACTTCTTAAATAGCGATGGGGGGAAAAAAACTGGTCAAGTGGATGTTTTCATGATTACCACTTGAAGAATATCCAACACATATCATAAACAAGATAGTCCCCTCATCTATCACTTCCCGGAGCTCAGACAAATCATAAGCAAAGTCTGCACTCTTGATCATTGTTGAAGCGGTTCTAAAGTTGAATAGTGCTACTAAGTTTAATATGCATATTTTGTTTACGTTTCTGGTCCATTGTAAGGTTAGACCACCGCAACAAAACATTAGGAATGACCCACTGACCCACGTTCAAGTCTCACAAAATTTCAAGAATAATTTATTTCCATTTTAAATTGATTAACAGAAAATGTAGGTGACGTGAATAAAATTTCTGTAAAATTCATCCCCGTCTGTTTTGCAATGCCAAACTGTAGACAAGCACAAGGAATATATTTTTATAGCGACGTTTTGAAATTTTGCATTCATAACGTCAACAATATATCACGTGATCAGACTTCCAGAGGTTTTAAAAAAAATTCAACCAAAAACAACCCCACAAAGTGTGGCCGTCCCCTTGGGGTTTACATTTGAGATCCCTGGGGTTATTAAATTATCGCTCCGCGTCTCACCTTCCGAGGACCAGTGTTAGCAATAATTCCTGCCCCTCTATATTTCACTAATGGATAGTTATTGGCCGTTGACCAAGAGTGCAACAAATGTACGTCAACATTACCCGAAACCCATTGAACGGATGCAGTATTGTAATTATCTTACATTGTTGAATGTTGACAAAATAATTTAAAAAAAACACACAAAAAAAACCAACATTGGTCCAGCTTTTCAATAGACTATATTTAACAGATTTAAATGACTTGACAGGTGTCATTTTAATTGGTTTATGCACTTTGCCTTCTTGTTATACATTATAGCAGAAATTAATTATCCTTTAGAGACATAGTTTTTCTTTTAAATCCTATGTATGTGTTTTTGTGTGTACTTACGTAATAGTACCAGATTCATCATTTATGTGACTAAAAACTGATTTTTTATGCATTGGAAAGTTTCTTATCAAACTTTGTGCTTGTCGAATCTAAAGACTAAAGACATGTTTAAAACCAAATACGTCACAAATACAAAGAACATAGCAACAACTGCACAATTAATCTCCACACCAAAACACGCACCCATTGAACAATTCATATTTCATTCATCTTCCCCTTGAAAAATAGGAAAACTGTTTTTTTTAGGGGGTTAAGGTTGAAAATTTGATAGCATGAGTTGCCATCGACAACGAGTCTGTGTGCCAAGTTTCAGACTGATATGATGACGGGAAGTGGGGTCAATTAGCCGCCAAATATTTTTTGCCAAAAACACACGATTCAGTCAATTAAAACATTTGGACGTAAGTTGATTACAATAACTTGGAGGCTCCCAGGCGGTCTTCACGTACTGCCAAAGAGCTAATTAAATAAGTCCCACTCATAAGGACGCGAGTTAAGCGTTTTATGGGCACACACAGCACTAACCATCAGCATCAACACAACAAAGCCAGCACAAGCATTTCCAGCAACAATAACAAAAATATTTTTAAATATGTAGAAAAATATTCCTAACAAATGTGTGTTTTTTTTGGTTTATTTTTTGGTCATAGACGAAAGTAACAGACATGAAGATGCTTACAATGTTGCAGTGAACAAACAGACTCAGGCAGTAACATTTTACGATGTTACACCCAGCAGAAATCAGGTCTAGCATAATATAAACACGGATGTGGATGTAGTTGTAGATGTAGCAGTAGTTAAAATCGTCTAGTATAATCTAGACATGTTATAGTTGTAGTTGTAGATGTAGCAGTTGTTAGAATTGTATTTGCAGTTATTATTATAGATGCAGTTTTAGTTGCAGCTGCAGTTCCAAAAGTATTTGCATTTTAAGTTGCTGTTAATTTAAGTTGTAGTTGCATATATAGTTGCAGGATAGTAGATTATCCTGCCCCTAAAGACATAGGCCATTTGCGACGACCATGACCCATGACCTTGACTGTGCATGTGTGACTCATTTTCTATTAAAAGAACACAACGTCGGCCCTCATGGGTGGATGGGGTTTGGGCTGTGAAGTAAGGTCAAAAAGGGTTTATAATAAATAACTTTAAAAAGACCCCCCCATCCCCATCCATCCCTTCACCCATCCCCTCCCCCACCCCCCCACCCCCCCCCCCCCCCCCCCCCCCCCCCCCCCCACCCCCCCCCCCCCCC
>CAXITT010000424.1:572567-585325 GCA_964033795.1 Lymnaea stagnalis | reverse complement strand
CCCCCTCCCACCCCCCCCCCCCGAAAAAAACAAAAACAAAACAACTGTATATCCATATACACTGCAATACAGAGCAGTCCTACTCCAAAGCGCAGATATAAAGACTTCCAATACCTGCCCAACACCTTGGTATCAATCACGGAGGCGCACAGCCTAAATACCTTTGTAATAAAACTCAGGACTTGGGAGGGAACAAAAAAAAAGAACTCTCCAACAAACACATTATTTAGATATAAACCTCGGAACGAATTTTGTTGGCGTTCCAAAGAGATCTTTAAACAACACGGTCATCAAAGTTGCATATAGGATTGCGTTTATTTTTATATAGAAACGGTGTTTTTTTAAAATGCCTGTATAAATAGATATATATTGCTGTAAGTATAGTGATAAGAAGGTTTCGTTTTAATTTTAAAAAAATATATTTTATGATAATTTAAATACAATTTTTATTAAGATTGATCCCTTGTTACGACGATAATTATTGGAGTGGTTGGATGGGACTCGTTAACCTTGGTAGGCAACTCATGTAAAAGGACACTGAATTCACACCCGGAGATGGAGTCCCGTAGGCGGATAACAATGACACAATGAAACATTCCGACAAGTCCTGCGACGCCGCTGGCGCAGAGCTATATCTTCCACATATGATGTTTCCCCCTGGGTTATTCCAGCGAATGAAATAGTAGAGCAAGGTGTGTGGAAGCTCGAATCAAAAGACAGGACCAGTAAGATGTGAACGTTTCGGCTTAGAGCCTTCCTCAGCAGACGGGGAAAAATGAAAATACGCCAATAAATAAAGCACAGCAAAAAACTTAAGTGATCGCCATTGTTGTTTTTTTTTTTAAAGAGGACTTTACAAAACAAAGAAAAAATAAATTGAACAAATATATGTATATTTTTTACTGTGAAAAGTAAGTAGTAGAATCTTAACGTATACAATTATTTTAGAGATACATAAAATATAACAGAAAAGTAAAAAGAAATATATGGAAATTGAGAATCATTGGTAGGAAAGTACCGTATTTATTGGCGTACAGTATTTATTGGCGTACAGTATTTATTGGCGTACAGTATTTATTGGCGTACAGTATTTATTGGCGTACAGTATTTATTGGCGTACAGTATTTATTGGCGTACAGTATTTATTGGCGTATAATACGCCCCCGCGTATAAAACGCACCTCAATTTAAGAAGGAAATTTCAAAGGAAAAAACTAAACGTTTTAAAAGCGTAATAACACGCACACATGATTTGCCCCCTATATTCGTGGAGAAAAAGTGCGCATTATACGCCAATAAATGCGGTATTTGATGAATTCCATGTGGTTATAATGTTGTCCTGGTTATTCAGCGACATGGAGAGATAGGATATTTGATATGTAGGGAGCGTCCTGCGTGGGCAGACAAGGGATGTTCTTGGTACCTGACGTACATAAAACAGCTCTTACAGGGCTGCCAGTTGGGATACTTCCCAACTGGAAAAATAGGCAGAGACAGGGTAGGGAGTATGATTACAAGTTGCCGTTGATGGATGTTAGGCGAGAGGCGAAGGTGGTAACCTCTGGCGGATGATTCTTGCTACGCACCCCTGAGAAGCTGCTCCATGGCAACCGTTTCGTCCCAGCTACAGCGCGAATTAGTTGGATGTGTCGGAAACCCACTGTGGAATCCCTCTTATAAGGCGTCTAACGCTTCATCTGGATGGATGGGGGAAGATTTTAGGACGTACATTTTTCCATCCCGACTCCTGAGGAAGTCGATTGTGTGCACAGTGTGCTGCTCCATGGCAACCGTTTCGTCCCAGCTACATCGCGAATTAGTTGGATGTGTCGGAAACCCACTGTGGAATCCCTCTTATAAGGCGTCTAACACTTCCTCTGGATGGATGGGGGAAGATTTTAGGACGTACATTTTTCCATCCCGACTCCTGAGGAAGTCGATTGTGTGCACAGTGTGCAAACACAGTGTCGGACCGACCGGGTGTCTTTGGGTTAGGACGGCCCCCGGCGGAGACCTGGTCGAGCAGACTCGGGTGGGGGCCATCCTGACAAAACATCCCCGACGTGCCGCTCCGCTGCCCGAAGCCGCGTTGGGGAGGGGTGTTTTGGTGAGGGCATAAAGAGCGCAAAGCTTGACAGCCCGCTGACGCCATTTCTTAATGTAATATATATATGTATGTTGGGAGCCAGTTTATTAAATCCAGGCATTGTGGATTTCGTCCTGCAAGGCTACACCATCGTCACATTGTGACCGACGGATGCCTGTAAAACAAAAAAAAAAAAAAAAAAAAGTTATATGAAATTACTGCCCTTAACATGATTTTCTCAAATTATAGACGCTTTACCAATTTTGTGTAAAATGTAACTTATATGATTACAATGCACACTACAGTTAGCGAGCCATGTGCGTCCCTTAACTATTAGGAAATTTCCAGTACCCGTTCGCATTTGAGACACGATGGTGCAGTCTCATACCATGCAGTTATCAGTAATAGATTTGGTCAAAGTAGGCAGCAGTTTCAAGCTAATGATGTCTCAGGAAGACAGCGGGAGACATCTGACGTGCGCATCGAGATGGATGTTAAAGTATATACCTACAAATTGAATTACAGCTGGCAAACCGTCTGGTTCATTAGTCGGTAGAGTTACCAGGACGTTGAATTTACTGTAACCTATAGCGCTCCCAGGGGTGCACAGCTCTTGAGTTGCCAGTGATCGGGGAATTCGAGAGAAATTTCGGGACTCGAAGGAACAGAGAGACGGCACTTGAGATGGAGGCAGTACACTTGTCTGTCTCTTTCTCCTGTTTACTCTCTCTCTCTTTCTCTCGTTCATTCTCTCTTTCTCTCTTTCATTCACGTTATCTCTCGTTACTTCTCTCTTTCCGTCGTTCACATACTCTTTATATGTTTCACTAGCTTTTTCTCTCGTTCACTCTCCCTCTTTCTCTCGTTCACTCTCTCTTTCTCTCGTTCTCTCTTTCTCTCGTTCACTCTCTCTTTCTCTCGTTCATTCACTCGTTCACTCACTTTTTTCTCTCGTTCAATCTCGCTTTTCCTAGCTCACTCTCTCTGTCTTCGTTCATTATTTCCCCCTCTGTATATCCCTCACTCTTTTCTTCCTGTGCAAATTCAACTTTCTCTTCCTCCTCTAAGCCTCTCTGTTGATTCTCTCATACCATCTTCACATCCCTTGTCTTTTCTCCTTTTCCACTCCCTATCATCACAATAGAAATGCATATCCCTGTCTCTCTCTCTCTCTCTTTCTCTCTCTCTCTCTCTATGTTATCTTTCCATCCTCATGCCTGATTCTCCCCTTACCCACAAATTAATTCTTTATATCTCCCTGCCTATCTCTGCCCTCACCCCAGCGCCCCCCCCGCCCCCTCAAACTCACTCACAACATCAAACAAGCTCTCACCACTAATTCCTAGTTAGCATTCCATCAGCCATCAGCTCCTCTATTCACAGAACCCCAGAAGACTATCGGTTGACACCATTTCCAAAAAAAAAAAATAAAAATACCCCTTCATCTGAAGATATCCTCCTTCATCAACATCAGTCTCAGTCACTTAGCGTAACAAGATTGGATGAGGCCCACATAATCCTTAGCGTTTGTACACAAAGCAAACTATTGAAACTGAAAGGTTTTCTTCAGATTAAAAAAGAAAAAAAAATTCGTTTATAACAATCCATTTGGTCAAAAAAAAAAAAAAAAATCTTCACTCATGCGAAATTACACAAATAATACCATTTCTTAGAATATCGCATCAGCCTATATGTTTAATAAAGTGGAAAATATCTCAAACAGAGATTAGGGTCCGTGTAAATTGCTCAAGAGTAGTAGACAGTGCTTTCTTCAAATGTCGGCTAAGGACATAGTTTGGTGGATTCCTGTTCGATCACTATGACATTCAGAAATCTTTGTTCTGAGCAGTGCTGTTGCCACCACAGGTTTATTGGGAATTTTATTTCGCGCCTTATTTTTAGCTCACTAGTACACCATTTATTCCTCTTCTTCTTTATTTTAGTGTTCACCATTACACCATATTGAGTTCACCATTACACCATATGGAGCTCACCATTACACGATATTGAGCTTACCATTGCACCCTATTGAGCTCACCATTACACCACATTGTGCTCACCATTACACCATAATGAGCTCACCATTACACCATATTGAGCTCACCATTGCACCATATTCAGCTCACCATTACACCATACGTTCCTTCATGCATAGAGAAGAATATTTATTCATTAATATGGAATTCGTTTTATTTTTAAAAAAAAAATGAAGTCCCAAATTATGTTGAAAAATATATCGAATTTCGCATAGACTTGCTCTTTTAGGCATGAACAAAAAAGTAATTATGGGATGTTCGTTTTTTGGATGGGTCTGAGATTATTGTGACTTAGAGATAACAGCTTATCGCTTTGTTATCTGTACTCTTACACAGCTATCACCACAACACGAAGAGCGAAAGCGAAAGTACAAGCCTTTTTGGCTCGAATTCCATCCCAGCCTCCAAAACGCGACGTCATGATTTCCTCCCCCCAACATCTTTAGCACAACACTGTACCGTATAGATATTTGGGTTCCGCATCGTTGTAAGGGTACTACATATGTTTCGTGCAGTCCTTATTTAGTCCATTCATGACATAACACATATGCGTAGTCACGATCACCCAGGGTATTGGTCTTAAAAATTTTTGGAAATATTCCAAGGAGGGAAGTAACCGGTCGAGACTGTCATTGTTGAACAAAAATAGACCAGTGCTCCTCAAAATGTGGTCAGTCCAGTACTTACGGCCCCTAAATGCGTGGTCTGCGGGGGGGAAAAGATGTTACAAAAAAAAAGCACATAAAATCGCCATATCAAGTGTATGAACATTTCCGAATGACGAAATATGCGCATACGGGAATTCGTCGTTTCAGCACGTGATTAAAATGGTAAGCTACACAAACAGTTCAATTAGCGGGGAAACACTAATATCTGAACGGACGGTCCGAACACACGTACTGTGTGGGGTCTCGGTCCATCGTTTTTGTCCCGTTCAATGCGGTTGTGGTGTGCGTAGCCATGGCAACCAATGGCTGGCAGTCCTAGGAATAAAACGTGCAAATACTGATCATAAAATTTATATCTTAGTATTTTTATTTTGTTATTTTTAGAACCTATAAAAGAGTACTATTTGAGAGACAAATACCAAACATATTTTGTAAGTTCCAAGCTTCTTTAAAAACTAAAATAAAAATGGCCAACGAAAGAAAGATCACTTCGTCCGTGACAGCTTGCGACAGTTAAACCGAATTCGCGTGAATGACATTTTCTTTGAAAGTGATTGGAATGTCCCGTCAGAGTCTCGTTCCCTTTGTTGGTCAATGACAACAAATTCTTTCAAGGTAGACTTATATTCATCTCGTTCAATAGGCATTCGCCACTGATGAACACATCTTTAAAAAAAAAAAAAAACAGAAATATTTTGGCGGCTATTACGAGGCGGCATTATATCAAACCCACATGCCCCACCCCCCATCACGCGTGAGGTCAAATCACAAGGTCAAATGTCAAAGTCTGTGTTGCAAACTTTTCTCCAGGGTATAATGTGTCATAAAATATTTCCATCTAGAATAAATGAATGCTCCTGATTATGTGTGCGTGTGAAGGTCGAAGCACGCTACAAGACTGTTTGCCTCTACGCATATTGCAACAGGATAAAAATAAGTGCTTCCGTTCGGATTTAATTACCTGTTATCGTTGCTGCGACCCACGTTCAATAACTGAAACCTCCAAGGAATTTCTATAATTAGAACTAAATGGAACCACACAAAAAAATGATAAAAATATTCTTTAAAGATGTGAAAATATACTTTTTATTTATGTTTATATTTTAAGAGCAATAAACAACGATAATAAAATTATTCACAACGGTTTACATTGATATTTTCTAATGTTTTCTTTTCTATGTTTGACCTATTGTTAACATTTCAGCCAATATATTTGTCTTTGTTAAAAAAACAAAACAAAAAACAAGGTTAATTCATTGAAAACACTTATTCAATTCTCTCTGTCAATCCATCCCTGCAAAGAAACCACCGTTCTCTATTTGTTCATTTCTTTAAAGAAGCCACCGTTTTGTATCTGTCCATCCCTTTAAAGAAACCAGCGTTCTCTATGTCCACCCCTGCAAAGAAACCACCGTTCTTTATCTGTTCATCCCTATAAAGAAACCACCGTTTTGTATCTGTCCATCCCTTTAAAGAAACCACTGTTCTCTATCTGTCCATCTCTATAAAGAAACCACAGTTCTCAATCTGTCTATCCCTGTAAAGAAACCACCGTTCTCTATCTGTCCATCCCTGTAAAGAAACCACCGTTCTCTATCTGTCCATCCCTGCAAAGAAACCACTGTTCTCTATCTGTCCATCCCTGTAAAGAAACAACCGTTCTCTATCTGTCCATCCCTGTAAAGAAACCACCGTTCTCTATCTGTCAATCCCTGTAAAGAAACCACCGTTCTCTATCTGTCCATCCCTATAAAGAAACCACCGTTTTGTATCTGTCCATCCCTTTAAAGAAACCACCGTTCTCTATCTGTCCACCCCTGCAAAGAAACCACCGTTCTCTATCTGTTCATCCTATAAAGAAACCTCCGTTTTGTATCTGTCCATCCCTTTAAAGAAACCACTGTTCTCTATCTGTCCATCTCTATAAAGAAACCACAGTTCTCAATCTGTCTATCCCTGTAAAGAAACCACCGTTCTCTATCTGTCCATCCCTGTAAAGAAACCACCGTTCTCTATCTGTCCATCCCTGTAAAGAAACCACCGTTCTCTATCTGTCCATCCCTGTAAAGAAACCACCGTTCTCTATCTGTCCATCCCTGTAAAGAAACCACCGTTCTCTATCTGTCCATCCCTATAAAGAAACCACCGTTTTGTATCTGCCCATCCCTTTAAAGAAACCACCGTTCTCTATCTGTCCATCCCTGTAAAGAAACCACCGTTCTCTTTCTGTCCATCCCTGTAAAGAAACCACTGTTCTCTATCTGTCCATCCCTGTAAAGAAACCTCCGTTCTCTATCTGTCCATCCCTGTAAAGAAACCACCGTTCTCTATCTGTCCATCCCTGTAAAGAAACCACCGTTCTCTATCTGTCCATCCCTGTAAAGATATCACCGTTCTCTATATGTCCATCCCTGTAAAGAAACCACTGTTCTCTATCTGTCCATCCCTGTAAAGAAACCATCGTTCTCTATCTGTCCATCCCTATAAAGAAACCTCCGTTCTCTATCTGTCCATCCCTGTAAAGAAACCACCGTTCTCTATCTGTCCATCCCTATAAAGAAACCTCCGTTCTCTATCTGTCCATCCCTGTAAAGAAACCACCGTTCTCTATCTGTCCATCCCTGTAAAGAAATCACCGTTCTCTATCTGTCCATCCCTATAAAGAAACCTCCGTTCTCTATCTGTCCATCCCTGTAAAGAAACCACCGTTCTCTATCTGTCCATCCCTGTAAAGAAACCACCGTTCTCTATCTGTCCATCCCTGTAAAGAAATCACCGTTCTCTATCTGTCCATCCCTATAAAGAAACCTCCGTTCTCTATCTGTCCATCCCTGTAAAGAAACCACCGTTCTCTATCTGTCCATCCCTGTAAAGAAATCACCGTTCTCTATCTGTCCATCCCTATAAAGAAACCTCCGTTCTCTATCTGTCCATCCCTGTAAAGAAACCACCGTTCTCTATCTGTCCATCCCTATAAAGAAACCTCCGTTCTCTATCTGTCCATCCCAATAAAGAAACCACCGTTCTCTATCTGTCCATCCCAATAAAGAAACCACCGTTCTCTATCTGTCCATCCCTATAAAGAAACCTCCGTTCTCTATCTGTCCATCCCTGTAAAGAAACCACCGTTCTCTATCTGTCCATCCCTGTAAAGAAATCACCGTTCTCTATCTGTCCATCCCTATAAAGAAACCTCCGTTCTCTATCTGTCCATCCCTATAAAGAAACCACGGCTCACTATCATTCCATTTCATTTCCCCCAACAGTCGTCCATGTGCAAATACATTTCTTCTGACAAGATTTTTGTATGGAAGCCACTAGAGAACATCTGCGAAAATTCAGACTGGATTTTTATGGACACATTTTTTGACGTGTTTGTAATGAAATGTCTCTGTATGCGCGCCTAGTGATGTTCTGTTTAGATCTGAGCGCAATCGCACATGGTTTATTTTTATTTTTTATCGACCTTAACTTACTCTTAACACATCTAGAGTGGAGTTGCTTGATGCAGTCCCAATTTGAAATGAAGGGAAATAGTTTTTTTTTCCTTTAAAAAAAAACAAAAAACTGATAACATTTTACTTTCTATCTGAACATTGGATTGTTTTCGTGGAGATGACACCAACTATGTGGAGCTGAGAGTTTGTCTAAAAAAGAAAATGCCAACGGGATGCTAGTAAAGCAAGACTGTGATGTCAGAGTGTCCATAAATCTGGATGTTGATGTCAGTGTGTCAGTAAAGCGACACTATGATGTCATTGTGTCGGCAAAGTAGGACCATGGTGTCAGTGTGATGGTAACGCAGGACGTTTACGTCAGTGTGTCAGTACAGCAGGACTATGACGTTAGTGTGTCAGTAAAGCAGGACTATGATGTTAGTGTGTCAGTAAAGCAGGACTATGACGTTAGTGTGTCAGTAAAGCAGGACTATGATGTTGGTGTGTCAGTAAACCTGGATAATGATGTCAGTCACGCAACACTATGATGTCAGTGTGACGGTAAATCAGGGCTATGATTTCGGTGTGTCAGTAAACCAGGCCCACGATGTCATTGTGTCAGCCTTGCTTAATCTCTCTAAATACTTAAATGAAATGTAAATAATCTCCGCTTCAGTTATTCATCGTTTCTTTCAATTCGAAATTTTTATATATATATATATATTATATGTTTAAATATATATAATCTATTCTCTATCAGGTGTTGTATGTAATGTTTGTTTACCACAAAAACTACTCCATGAATTTTATCAAGGTAGTGATCACCATAGAGAAACATCAGGAAGTAAATAATTTGCTCCTGTTTTCAAAATGTCTCGGATGATTTTCCCAAGTGGGTGGACGTGTGGCAGCTTGTGGTTACGGGGGCTGGGTTCATTGTGTTGGTATGTTTGGGTCTAGGAGGTATTGTTTTGGAAAAGAAAACAAAGGCAACGCAGCGAACAGGATGAAAGTATACATTTGAGAGAGTATTCAACCGTGGCACGAGTCTATTATTATGATAAAGACTTCAATAACAGCGGGGCTGAAAATTGGAAGTAACAATGGATGGAGAGATATAAAAGAGAAGAGTATTCTTTACTGGCTATCTCCAAAACTGTTTATTATAAAAGCAAGACTTTTTTTTTTTTTGGTGAGACTGTGGTGCGTATGAGGGAGGGGGGTGTCGGTGAAGGCTATAAAGGTGGTGTGTGGTGGAGTGGGCTTCACATTTCTAGCTTCATAAATTGAATTGTATTTTGTTTACCTACCCAGAAGTCATAAAAATTGTGTGTTTCCTTTCATTCCTCGGGAATGTGAACTAACTTATTTTTTTAGTTAACCTTCGTGTTTCAAGGTGAATGTCATTATACCTGTTAGCCCCCCCCTCCCCCACCCCCCATAAACTTTCCCCTTGGTTCGAAAGTAATCTTCAAACATATTATTTTATTATTTCGGTACGATGGTAAATATATATTTTTTTTAAAAAATGAAACCGAATGATAAAAAACATTTGCTATTATTACATTTGTTTTATCAACCTTCAGTTTACACAAAACCCCAGATAAAAATTAGATGTTAGGCTTTCCATATAAAATAGGGTAACAAAAAAATTTGATTTCGAATCGAAGGTAAAAAAAGTTTTAAAAAATATCTTCCCAAGATGCCACTCGGGCAGATGAAATTAAGTCAGATGTTTTCCATTAGTGTTTACTGTCCACAGACGAATGACGTGGGGAAGCATTCCATTACTAATTCCGACGCACTGACACAAATTAAGAACTATATTTAGTCCATGCTTACATTTGAAAGACATATCGAATTGAGAAGAGGATTCAAGAATGAACTCCATAGCATCTTGCATTCTAAAATTTTGTTTCCTTTGGTTTGCGGAAACTGGAATAGATGGATTCCAGAAGTTTTTAGCTCGCCCTGACAAATATTATGTTTTCATCTGGTCGGGCACACCGTCATGAAAAAAATATGCTCACCTTGAAACGGATTTTCGACTTTGGAAACTTCAAAATTTGAAGTCAACCAAAAAAGCCGCAACTTCGATTCCAAAACGGGCAAACCTCTGCTAATCTGAATATCTTCAGGGCCATTCGATTGATCGCTTATTAACTCGGTATCTTAATATAAACTGAGTTTTTTTTTGTGTTTGTGTGTGTGTACATAATGTCTTGTCATATCATGTTTATCTGTCGTTGGAAATAGAATGTTGAAAAAGGGGGAAAATTCAGATTTATATAGCTTTGTTAATTTTTGTTTTTCAAATTAAGGAAAAAAAAATACGATTGCACATTCAAGATTGTATCGCACCCAAAAAGGAATGAAAGGAAATGTGAGATGATACTTACGTTTGACTGCCGTATATTTCTTGTTGAGATAACAATAACGGGAGCGGGGGGGGGGGGCGATATAATACAAACACTTGAAGAAATGTTTCCCTTTGCTTTAAAAAATGCTCGCAGGTAAAGGGGGGGGGGGGGGGTGGATCTTGGTTTTAAGAGATCAAGAAAAAGAAGCAATGGAAAAAAAAAATATTGGGGGGGGGGGGGGGGGGCGATATAATACAAACACTTGAAGAAATGTTTCCCTTTGCTTTAAAAAATGCTCGCAGGTAAAGGGGGTGAGGGAGGGTGGATCTTGGTTTTAAGAGATCAAGAAAAAGAAGCAATGGAAAAAAAAAATATTTTTGTTATATTTTCGTGTTCATCTTTTTTAATATTTTATTTGTTTTATTTAGAAAATCGAGGTTGGAATACATCTCATACACAGAGGATTTCGATATTTAAAAAAAAATTTTTTTGAACAGTTGCACTACATAAAAATCGGGCATGCATTCAATGCAAAACAGCTGGTTAACAAAATTTTACTTTAAAAAAAACCTTTGATCATAGGTTATCGCTGTATGAAGATATTTATTTTATGAACAGTCAGATGTTGGAGAGACAATGCGGCTTTTTACAAAAATATCTTTATATTTATCCTTTAATAAAGTGCTGATTTATTCCAAGACTTAATCTCCAGACCATAAATCAAGCCCTTTATACGTGTTCAATGCTTGAGATAAGCCTGGAACGTTGATGCAGGTAAGGAGACGAGCGAGAACAACAGAGACTTCAAAAGGAATTCGCACTTTAGATGATAAACAGGGAGAGCACTCCACGCATGCTCTTGGCTAAACATTGAGAGGCGAGGGCCAGTAATCGGGTCTTTCTTGACTATCATACAGACTACCCGTGACGGATGTCTTTGCACCCGACCGTTTTGTTTTCGCAGGGACCCATGCTATTTTATGTCTAGACCCGGGGAACATTATGTAAGCAAGGAATGTAAGATGTAAGGGCTACAGCCGGGGGCTTGGCCCGTGGTTTATGGGCTCCATGTGATGGAGTTGATGGCGTTCTGGTATCAGAAAAAAAACAAGGCAATAGCTTCAAGCACTTTAAACTAAAAATCAAGGATTCATTGGCTTCACGAGATCTTCTTGGCCGCCGTTGGCTTCATGATACCTTCTTGGCTGCCACTGGCTTCATGAGACCCTCTAAGCTACCACTGGCTTTATGTAATTTTCTTGGCTGTCACTGGCTTCATGAGACCTTCTTGGTTGTTATTGTCTTCATGAGACCTTCTTGGCTGTCACTGTCTTCATAAGACCTTCTTGGCTTCCACTGGCACAATGAGACCTTCTTTGCTGCCATTAAGTTTAGGAATCAATAGTACATAATGTGTGGGATGGAAAGAAATTCTCCGAGAACCAGACTTGTTTTATCATTGTCTGTTTTGTGACAGACGGGGAATTAGAACCTTAGCTCTTTGTCTTGTATGAGAAGCAATATCAGAACCTTAGTTTGCGATCGCAAGGTTATAAAATATGGCAGCATTTTTATCAAAGACCTGAAGAAAGATCTCGTGCCTTGAAAAAAAAAAAAATCAGCGTGTGTTCAACTCTGAAATACGCGTGTTAAGCTCTGAAATACGTGTGTTAAACTCTGAATAAAACGTGTGTTAAACTCTGAAATAAGTGTGTTAAACTGAAATATAAGTTAAACTCTGAAATAAAAGTGTGTTAACTCTGAAACACGCGTGTTAAATTCTGAAATACGTGTGTTAAACTCTGAAATACGTGTGTTAAACTCTGAAATGACGTATGTTAAACTCTGAAACACTTGTATTAATCTCAGAAATACGTGTGGTAAACACTGAAATACGTGTGTTAAACACTGAATAAAACGTGTGTTAAACTCGGAAATAAGTGTGTTAAACTGAAAAATGTGTGTAAAACTCTTAAATTAAGTATCATAAATAGATTGAAGCTATCTTTTTATGCAAAACCAACTACAACTTTTAAACGTCACTATATATATAAAAATATATTATTTATATACATATATACACATATACATATACACATATATATATATATATACACACACACACATATATATATATATATATATATATAATATATATATATTTATATATAT
>CAXITT010000424.1:548955-572473 GCA_964033795.1 Lymnaea stagnalis | reverse complement strand
TATATATATATATATATAGTCCATATAATGGATTTCTGGTGACTTCAATCTTTTTTTTTGAAAGAGCGTCTGACCACAAAAACTGATGCTAATTAATAAGAAGAAAATAAAGTCAGCACATAGCATGGCTCTTTGTCACGAAAAACAATGTCCAGATGGTGTATAGTTATGCTGTTAAGTTTAAATAAACATATTTATATCAAATTTAGGAAAAAATAAAAGCTTTGGAAATGAGACAGAAGAAGAGACACAACGGAGAAATTGTTATAAGACATTTGAAAAGCCATATATAAGACATGTTGGCTTTTGTGCTAAAAAAATGTAAAATACCCAAAATAAATAAAACCAGAAGAACAACAACACAAAAAAATGATTATGACGAGCTGTCTAATGTTTCTCGTGTTCGTTACCAAAAAAAAAAAAAAAATTGTTTGTGAAAAACAAATACTTAAAAGACAAAAAATAGCCTGAAAAAAATAATTGAATCAGAAATGAGGCTTGTAACTAGAAATGTTGTTCCACGGATGAACTGAAAGTCGGTGCACATAAGAAATGGTGCATTGATGTGGATAAAAACAAAGATATTGTTATAGTATGAACGGGAGGATAAATTCATTAAGAGTTGTAGACAGCGTCAAACTACGAAAATACAATCAAATCCTAAGACACATTACACAAAAATATGATGACATGACATCTTTGAAGCAGATTAAACAAAAGTTATTCAGATGTTTTACAAAAAACAAGAACATAACCCTGTATTTGAAATAAGTAGCAAACTACTTTGTTGGTGCACACTTTAACATTTTTTTGGGGGGGCACTCTCTAACATGTTTTTGGGGAACTCTCTAACATGTTTGGGGGACTCTCTAACATGTTTTTGGGGAACTCCCTAACATGTTTTTGGGGGCACTCTCATACATGTTTTTGGGGCACTCTCTAACATGTTTGGGGCACTTTCTAACATTTTTGGGGGACTCTGTAACATGTTTTTGGGGCACTCTCTAACATGTTTGGGGCACTCTCTAACATTTTTGGGGGACTCTGTAACATGTTTTTGGGGCACTCTCTAACATGTTTGGGGCACTCTCTAACATGTTTTGGGGGGACTCTCTAACACGTTTTTGGGGAACTCCCTAACATGTTTTTGGGGAACTCCCTAACATGTTTTTGGGGCAACCTCTAACTTCTTTTTTGCAGCACTCTCACGAAATAAACATTTTTTTGTGTTAATGTTGGACCATAACTTACCTATATATGCCAAAAAAGTGCATAGCAATTAACAATATAATTTGTATATATCTCAAAAAATGAAGATCGTAGTAAAGACGGTGAATGGGGATAATTCTAGAACATGTGAATTTTTTTATAAATTTGGGATAAATAAAAAAAAATAGTGCCCACAAAAAAAAAAAAAAAATAAATAAATCCTTTGTTGTTTTTGTCAATATTTGAAAAAACAAACCCAAATAAAGATGTCGTCTTATACGCGTCTACTTTTGATTTTCAAACGCAATACACTTTTTTGGGGATAATTCTAAAAAATGTGAATTTTTTTAAAAATTTGGGATAAAAAAAAAAAAATAGTGCCCACAAAAAAAAAAAAAAAATAAATAAATCCTTTGTTGTTTTTGTCAATATTTGAAAAAGCAGTCCCAAATAAAGATGTCGTCTTATACGCGTCTACTTTTGATTTTCAAACGCACTACACTTTTTCCCAGCAATAACATCGTTCAGAAATTTCTGGAAACTGTCAATTAAAGTGAGCAAAATGTGATCCAAGCCTATTTACAATGTCAACATTATTTTTTGTTAAAGCCCCTGCTGAAAATCAAGCTACAAGGCGTCAAAAGTTTCAAACAGAAAAGTTAAGTACATAGCGCAATTCTGAGATCACGATTCTGAGGTCGCGATTCTGAGATCGTGATTCTGAGATCGCGATTCTGAGATCGCGATACTGAGATCGTGATTCTGAGATCGTAATTCTGAGATCACGATTCTGAGATCGTGATTCTGAGATCGCAAATTCTGAGATCGTGATTCTGAGATTGCAATTCTGAGATCGTGATACTGAGATCGTGATTCTGAGATCGCGATTCTGGGATCGTGATTCTGAGATCACAATTATAAGATCATGATTCTGAGATCGTTATTCTCAGATCGCTATTCTGATATCACAATACTGAGATCACTATTCTGAGATCACAATTCTGAGGTCACAATTCTGAGATCGCTATTCTGAGATCACAAATCTGAGATCGCTATTCTGAGATCGCTATTCTGAGATCGCTATTCTGAGATCGCTATTCTGAGATCACAATTCTGAGATCACCATTCTGAGATCGCTATTCTGAGATCGCTATTCTGAGATCACAATGCTGAGATCACAATTCTGAGATCACAATTCTGAGATCGTTATTCGGAGATCACAATGCTGAGATCCCAATGCTGAGATCGCAATTCTGAGATCCCAATTCTGAGATCCCAATTCTGAGATCCTTATTCGGAGATCCCAATTCTGAGATCCTAATTCTGAGATCGTTATTCGGAGATCCCAATTCTGAGATCCCAATTCTGAGATCGTTATTCGGAGATCCCAATTCTGAGATCCCAATTCTGAGATCGTGGTTCTGAGGTCATGGTTCTGAGATCTTGGTTCTTAGGTCGTGGGTCTGAGATCTTAGTTCTGAGATCCCAATTCTGAGATCGTGGTTCTGAGATCTTGGTTCTGAGATCGTGGTTCTGAGAACGTGGTTCTGAGATCGTGGTTCTGAGATCGTGGTTCTGAGATCGTGATTTTAAATTTCGCAAATTCCTTAAAACCGACACAACGGACCCAAAATAAACTGTTTTGAAATGTTAAATAAATCAGTGTCACATTTAAGAGAAGTTTCAACTCAAACTTTGATTTAAGTTAAACTATTACAATTCAGTTAAATACTGTTTGTAATATTGCAACATTTAACTTCGGAATTTCCTAAACTGTTAAGATAATCACAGTTTTCAATTAATTAACCAGATCACCAGTCAACACGAAAGTGGCAAGCTTTTTGAATTTGAGAACTACTAGGACGCTCTTTCGACATTAATGATTTTTATAACAGTTTTACACTTTATTTGAACAACACAACACACCAATCAACATAAAATATGGGTGTCCTTAAAACAGAGTCTTAATTTTTTCAAATTCAATATGCAAGTAAAAATGTATGATAAATTACATAACTGGTGATTTGTCAATCAATACCAATACAATACGCACGCCTACGGTTGCAATACGCCTATTATTATAGTACGCCTGCTGTTACTATACGCCTATTGGCTACTATACGCCTACTGGCTACTATACTATACTATACTGTACAATAAAAATTTTAAAAAAAATTATGTACAGCGCGGTGAGCCCAGCCCTAGGCTGGGGTACCGCGCTATATAAGACGTCTTATTATTATTATTATTATTATTATTATTGTTATACGCCTACTGGTTACTATACGCTTACTGGTACAATACGCCTTCTGTTGCAATACGCCTGCTGTTACTATACGCCTACTGGCTACTATACGCCTACTGGCTACTATACTATACTATACTGTACAATAAAAATTTTAAAAAAATTATGTACAGCGCGGTGAGCCCAGCCCTAGGCTGGGGTACCGCGCTATATAAGACGTCTTATTATTATTATTATTATTATTATTATTATACGCCTACTGGTTACTATACGCTTACTGGTACAATACGCCTACTGTTGCAATACGCCTACTGTTACAGTACGCCTACTGTTACAGTACGCCTACTGTTACAATACGCCTACTATTAAAAAACGCCTACTATTACAATACGCCTACTATTACAATACGCCTACTATTACAATACGCCTACTGTTACAATACGCCTACTGTTACAGTACGCCTACTGTTACAGTACGCCTACTGTTACAGTACGCCTACTATTACAATACGCCTACTGTTCATTCTGAAGTACGTTTACCTTAAGCAACACGTAAGAAAGACCACACAATGCATTTACAGCTATGATGAATAAAACATGGACACGATTTGAATAACGCGCCTCTGGAACGTACATTGTGTACATTCAGAAAAGTCCAGATCAGACTTCTTAGGATGCGTACAGGGGATAAGAAAATGGGGGGTGCGTGGGGGGGGGTGTATGAACCGCGACGTGGATAAAGCCTGCGATGAGAAGAATAGACCCGGTGAGAACCACTGCCTTGGTGAGCTCCCATTTAGCGGCAATGCCGAAAAATACGACACTTTAAGTGTACGTTTGTGGAGCGTGCTATGCCTCATTTAAATGTGTGGAGTGGGGATGACATGTGCCCCATTCATGCCTATGGGGGGGGGGGGTTAACATGTGCCTTAATCATGTATGTGGGGGTGGTGTTGGCATGTGCCCCTTTTATGCGTAGGCAACGCCTTGAAACGAACATTGTCGACAAAAAAAAATAAGTATTTAAAAAAACAAACAACATCATTAAGTAACAATAAGTTCAAACCGCTGTTCAAATCATTCATTCGTTCATGTCTGTTTGGTGATCTCATATCCTGGAATGAACATTTAGTCGAAGAATTGTGATTTCAATTATGGCTTAAATAGTATTTAAAAAAAGACAAACATAAACGTGTTAAGAAAAAATTAAAAAGAAAATTGATTTCCCAGGGTTCATTTCAAAATCTTGATTCTATAATCTAGCTGAACACAGTCGCTTTAATATTCTGCTACAGTTTACAGCAAACAGAAATATAAGTTATGGTATATAACTATGAAATGAAATGACTGAATAGTGCAAACGCGCGCTCACACACACACACACACACTCACGCACAAACACACACCTACACATGCAGACACACACAGACACACACACAACAAACACGAGGCATTCATCTAGACCAACACACCTACGCCAAACATACATACAAAATCAGAGATGGTCAGAATCGCAACTACCACGCGAAATCACACACGCAGAACCACACACACACACAACCAAACACACACACACAACCTCTCACACACAAGGTTTTCCATCAGAATGGCAAAAAAAAATAAATAAATATGACTGTTATGCTGACACTACCAGGATACATTTTATAGCGTGGATGTGTTGACTATGGTATTCAAGGTTTGGTGGAAAAAACAAGCTATTTAATTAAATATTTTCATATAAATAAATTATATATTATATATTATATAATTATATATATAGAGACCGACCGAAAGTGATTTTCTGATTTCAGCCGAAGCCGAAAATAGGCCGAAAGTTTAAAATGACTTTCGGCTGAAACCAAAAAAAGGCTGAAAGTGTAAAAATGACTTTCGGCCGAAACCGAAATTAAGCCGAAAGTTAACTTTTCAGTTTCGGCCGCAACCGAAACTTTGCCGAAAGTGATAAAATGGCCCCTTTCGGCGCCGAAACCGAAACCGAAGCCGAAATTCTGTCGGATTATATATATATATATATACATATATATATATATATAATATATATATATATCTTTTCAAAGTCTACTATTCTGACCTATTCTGACTGATAAACAGCTACTTTGCCGAAAGTGATAAAATGGCCCCTCTCGGCGCCGAAACCGAAACCGAAGCCGAAATTCTGTCAGATTATATATATATATATATATATATATATATATATATAATATATATATATATCTTTTCAAAGTCTACTATTCTGACCCATTCTGACTGATAAACAGCGCTCGATGCTGCGGGTGCCGCCCATGGCAAGACAGGGGTCAATAATACTTAGGTGGTTGAGGTCAATCTTTTTGCGAAGCTGTTTTTAAATGTCGTGTTTCTTTTGTTTTTTCTTTTCGCTAATTTTAATGTGAATCGTGGTGAGCCTAGCCCTAGGCTGGGGTACTGCGCTTCAAGAGACCATTTTAACAATTATAAAAATAATGTAATCTGCAAAAAATATATATATAAAAGAAACAATAAAACAAACAATATTCAATCATATAAAATTAGAATCTGGACGAAGTTTCGTAAGATTTGAATCGCAGCTCTTCTCTTTTAGCAGTGGATGCATTTAAAACTAGAGTTAAGCTGTCGGCATGTATTAAACCAGTGGTTCTCAACCTGTGGGTCGCGATTCTTTTGGGGGGGGTCTCACGACCCTTTCACAGGGGTCGCCTAAGACCATCTGAAAGCACATTTACTATAAAGTTATATCGCATGAACGAAAATATTTTTTGTGATTGGGGGGTCGCCACAACAATAGAAACTGGTTTAAAGGGTCGCGGCATTAGAAATGTTGAGAACCACCGTGTTACAGCGTCCTAGTCACATATTTTGCAAAGTTAACCAAAAGCTTTCTGGGCAATACAAATAAATTGGTGAATAATTTCTGAAAAGGGGCGCCATGGCACCCGCGGGGGCACAGTATCGTGTAAATGCCATGACATTGTCCGTAGTCCGATTGCAGGTTCGTGATTAGAATGTCAATGAGCACAACGACAGCATGAGTGAGTTCACAGCATGGAAGTCAATTACTGACGACCTCTAATGGAGCCAGATGAATGGCTGCAACCGTCAGTGCGTGGCCGCCACGAAGCCAAACGTAAAATTCCATTATCATTGAATGTATCTAACCCGATCGTAAGTCCCCCCCCCCCACTCCCTCGTATGATCACATTTTCGAGTCATGGGTCGTTCACAAAATGAGTAGTGGTGGGCTCAATTACTGACGACCTCTAATGGAGCAAGATGAAAGGCTGCAACCGTCAGTGCGTGGCCGCCACGAAGCCAAACGTAAAATTCCATTATAATTTAATGTATCTAACCCGATCGTAAGTCCCCCCCCCCCCACTCCCTCGTATGATCACATTTTCGAGTCATGGGTCGTTCACAAAATGAGTAGTGGTGGGCCGGATACAACACACGCATCGCAGTTTCATGACACTTACTTCCAGAGCGCAACTGTATTCAACATCGTAACATTATTCCTGTACAAATTTTAATACGCAAAAGATAAGCAGCAGAAACCATTTTTTTAAAACTACCAATGTCGATAAAATAGCGAATGCGAGCTATTTATCTGACATGGCAGAGATCGGAAGTAGGCGGTGGCGTATCGATAGACTAGGCGCGTGCCCCCATGGATAAGCCTTGAAAAAGTAAGAAAAGCGAATCGTCACGCGGTTCCAATTTAACGCGATCGCCATCTTTCAACAATGGGGTACGTTCACATCTTTTTGTAAAACAGAGTAGCTTGCCCCTGGGTTGCCTGCCGCCTACTTTCACCTACATGGGTTTGGTTTTTCAAAAATCATGTTTGCTGTTTCTAAACTAGATTCCGGTAAGTTAAGAAGGGTTGGTTAAAACATACACCGATGATATAGCTTTTAAAAATAAAAATGTGTACTTTCATTCTGAAAAAAAAAAATATTTTCTCTCAAGTCAACGTGACGTCATCCGATCCCTGTTTACTCAGCCAAACCATGACAACACCACACACATGATGTGAAAGCGGAAATGATATTCACGAACCCATCATGCTCTTTTCTCACCGGAAATATATTTTTTTTCCTTCGTGATCTACCTTAAAACCGAATCACACATCCAATCAAAGTGTTCGATCTTCACAACTCATTTTTGTCAAATTCACCAGAAAAGCCATTATTCTTCAGTTGATTTAAAGACTGAAGTTTGCATCGACAAAAAAAGAAGCCAAGCAGAAATATCTAGCCATGCAACAGATCACAATTTCGCTTAAACAAAAATGTTTTAATATTAATATTTGATAGAAAATTTTTGCCATGAATTAGATTTTTACTAATACTTAACAAACGTTTGTTATGTTTATCTTACAAAGGGGTTGTTTAAACTCCCAGATAATGCGACATATCTTCGGGTCAACTGCAAATACTCAGTTTGAGGACCCTAAACTAAGGATGGGACCTATCCACTGGTGGAACCTATCCACTGTTTGGACCTATCCACTGGCGGGACCTATCCACTGGTGGGACCTAAACACTGGTGGGACCTATCCACTGGCGGGACCTATCTACTGGTGGAACCTAAACACTGTTGGGACCTAAACACTGGCGGGACCTATCCACTGGCAGGACTTATTCACTGGCGTGTCCTATCGACTAGCAGGAGCTATCCACCGGTGGGGCCTATCTACTGGTGAGACTTATCTATTGGTGGGACCTATCCACTGACTGTACCAAACCACTGGTGGGACCTATCCACTGGTGCGACATATTCATTGATGCAGCCTATTCACTGGTGGGATCTCTCCACTGGTGGGACATATCTACTGGTGGGACCTATATGCGTGTATATGCCATAGCTTTCGTTTAACCTTGCCTCTAACGCAGTTTTGGAAACGATAGACTGAATGAATTAATAACTCGAAGTGGAGTACAATTTCAGGTACTGCTTGTCTTAAATCCACCCTACTTTGATTAGAATTTTATAGACAGATGGTAAATTAAATGAACTAACTAAAACTCAAGAACGCAAAAAAGCTTTGAGTTTTTTCAAATGAAAAATATAAGTTCTAAAAAATAAACTAATAAATATGGGTACTACGCCTAAACTTACACTGGCAACAAACACTTGAAATAAACCAACTCATGTAATAGTATGCTGTCTGTTAGAAGTAATTCGATGCAGGCCGGGGAGTTTCGAATACCCTGAACTCTCCAAACACACTCAATGGAGGTTCACAAAACAAACAAACAAAAACAAAAAAATATTTCTCCTTTTTGTTTTGTCTGTGACATAGGGTTCGCCTGGTCACTGTCCCATTATTGATTCTGTCGTCTCATTGCATACATTGTCCATCAGATAGCTTTATCCTGTCGAGAGTTTCCAGGAACACATGGAGGCGAAATTAATTAACTTAAGGCCAACTGTTTTCAAGCCATCCGTCTTCCTTCGTCTCTTCCAAATGCGTCGGCCGGTCGGCTAAAGCAAGGGTTCGAAACCTGCTGGCACGAAAGCTACATTTGGCTCTTCGATCTTTCTCATTTAACGCTTGGATGCTACTAATTGCTAGATCAAAATTAAATACTTGGTTCTTCGATATTTTTCATGTAGCTCTTTGAAGCTTCTAGTTACTGGAACAAAATTTAATATTTTGCTATTCGATCTTTCTCATGCAGCTCTTGGATACTACTAGTTCCTAGATCAAAATTAAATATTTGACTTTTCTTTCTTTCTCATGTAGAAGATACTACTAGTTACTAGATCAACACTAGACACATTTGTGTCTATTGCCTCAAGCCTTCAAACCCCCAGTGCATGATTCCCTCACAAAGTGGCACTGGAAATCTGTGAAATTTCCTCATCAACACCAGGAACAGAAACATTGCAAATCCCATCTACATGCATAGGAGCCAAAATGATCAATAAATTGATCGTGGGCCCTTAAGATATAGAAGAAGAAGAAGAAGAAGAAGATCAAAATCAAATATTTGACTCTTCTTTCTTTCTCATGTAGCTCTTGGATACAAGTAGTTACTAGATCAAGATTAAATATTTGGCCCTTTGATCTTTCTCATGTAGACCTTGTATACTACACGTTGCTAGATCAAAATTAAATATTTGACTTTTCTTTCTTTCTCATGTAGCTCTTGTATACTACCCGCTGGTAGATCAAAATTAAATATTTTGCTCTATGCCTTCAAAATGTTACATACCCCCCCCCCAGGGCAAAGGAAAGATCGTTCATCAATGACATTTTTATGGGTATTTTTGTTTTGATTTTAAATTCTTCGCTTAAATTTTGGGAATTATGTCTCATACTTAAAGCTGTCCATGGCAGCTTTGGCAAGATGTTATTTAGATGACACGTTAAACTATTTTATTGTGTAGAAATTTAGATCATTCTACCTCCGTTACATTCTTTTTTCTCGTCATCATTTTTTAAAATCATTATGTAAACACATTGCCATTTCTTGGGATTTTATTTCTGTCCGGAAAGTGCACATGTGTGTTGTTAACAGATTACAGGTCATCAACAAACACTAACATGCGCCAAACTGATCCAGTGCCTCAAGTTTTACAACCAAGGGCTGCACCCACATCGATGATTCTAATCTTCTGAGCTTGACAACAAAACTTGCTCCCGGAACTGATCAAACTTTCATTTATTTTTACCCCCCTCTACCTCTTTCTTTCCATCCCCCTCCCTAAAATTACCAATCGGACAGACAAGGCTGGCAGGTTTATACATATTGGCATTTTGGTGACAGAACCTATCACATACTTCTTCCCTGTGACGATGTACTTTCCCCGAAGAGCGTTAAGAGTGCAGGACTCCCTCTGTCTAGTCATTGTTGGGGAATTCTTTTCCAGCACCTAAAATGACAGCCCGGTTGGTTTGTTTTGACATTTTTACTATTATCTTGGCGTGGGGGAAATTACTACATATTATTTACATCAATACAAAAATCAAGTTTCAATTTTGTTAAAGAGAAAAGTATTTGCCGATCAAAAATGAATGGGCGCTATTTTAATGAGGGTCGGACTATTGGCAGTAACAAGGATATTTTTTTTTTTTTGTTTTGGTTAAAATTTCTGACGCAAATAAATAAAGGAATAGTGATACCTTTTCCGATGTTTAAGTATTGTCATATTGCCCAGAGACCTAACGAGTGTCCCTGATCTTGAGGGGAAAAAAAATGAGAACCTCATTAAAAAAACAAAAAGCCAAGAGACTGCTCAAAATGACAACTCACAATCATAGCACTCAACAGTTATTCAGACAGCACAATTATGGGACGAATGTCTTGCTACATGCTAATTGTAAGAAACAACCAAAAGCTCAAATAAAGGAATTTGAAGACTGAACAAAAAAATATGTAAGATGAATGTAAATAGAAACAAACATTTTCCATTTATTTGCATCAATAAAAGTATCTAATTTAATATTTTCGTTATCTTATAGAATCTTACATTTTGAAATAGAGTCGTAAATGTTAACTTTATGTGTTTCAGATATGTTAGTCGATCTGACTGCTTCCATTGTTTAGCTTTTTTGTTGTAAGACGAAATAAACTCAGTATCATCTACAAGCTGCAATGCATTATTTGGATTTCAGTGACAGTCCTAAGGCAAGATAAGGTAATTAATTCTGATCCATAACCCCTGAGAGGAAAGGGGGGGGGGGATGATTGCTCTTTTCTGCCCCCACGGCTAACACATCTGCTTGGCAGTGGCACGTAGCTTATCTACGACGTAGTACCCGCCCGCCGCACTTGCCTCACTACGGTACGGAAACCGTTTCTAGGACCAGTGTGGAATGCGGACAGATCGGGTCCCTGTCGTGATCTAAGTCTGTCAAATTGGATTTAGTCTGAATTTCGTCCACATCTCAGTTACCAAAATCGGATGAGGGCGGTTCAATTTCCCTACAAGGATTGCACTAGCCTTGGCCGGTGCATAATATGAAAAAGATCATCTGATTAGGGTCTTTAAAATAACATGGTTGCAGTTGAAGGGAAGAAATGTATAGCGAAAGCCGAAATTGTTAAAACACTTACCTATAACCTATCCATTTATATGCAGACTTGGTTGATATATTTATATTTCTAACAAACATAAAATGACCTTAGTTTGCATTGTTTATTCTTTTGTTTGTTTGTAAAAAAAAACTAAGTACTATCGCTTAAAAAATTTCTGAAACATTACGGCGCACTTTTGCGAATTTATTGTGCACTCGATAATGTTTTAATGTTACATGTTCAATCATCCCACAAAAAGTCATGGTATTAATTGCTAGAGCTATTCTAAATAGGTTTCAATGAAAACGGGGGCATCTTACTAAGTCAGTATCATAACGACAGAGTGCGGCGGGAAAAGCGCAAAGACTGCAAGGAACTCTCTGAAAATTGTTCCCGAAAAAAAAAGAGGGGGATTTATTAATCTAAAGGAATCAACCTATCGATTGGCTGGCTTGCTTCATTGTTGGTGGCCTGGGCCCGGGCTGAGAGGGGGAATGCGTGATTAAATGAGAATGCCGCGGTGCAGGGGAGAGACTAGCACAAATCAAAATTGCATAAGTGTACAGACTAATGGGAAGTTGACCGCAGAGAGATTATAACAGCAGGGCCTGGTTCTAGGAAGTGGGGGGGGGGGGTTTGGGGTGGGGTGTGGGGGAGGGGGGGAGGCAAACATAGACACGAATTTTATAGTGCGAGGGAAATTATCTAGAACTGTTGCACGTGGGGGGGGGGGGGGGGGGGGGGGGAGGCAAACATAGACACGAATTTTATAGTGCGACGGAAATTATCTAGAACTGTTGCACGGTTTAAAGTTGTATGATTGTGTGATTATATGATTGTGTGATTGCATGAATGTGGGATATATCATTGTGTGATCGTGTGATTTTATGATTGTGTGACCGTATGATTGTATGAATATGTGTACGTGTGATTTGCATGAATGTTTCATTATATGATTGTGTGAGTGTATGATTGTGTGATTGTATGAGTGTGTGATTGTATTAATGTGTGATTGTACGATTGTGTGATTGAATGAATTTGTGATTGTATGATTGTGTGATTATATGATTGACTGATTTTACGATTGTATGATGGTGTGATTCTTTGATAGTATGATGAACGATAGTATGATTGTATGATTGTGTGATTGTATGAATGTGTGAGTCAAGGTATTTATCTCAATCAATCGTCGGGAATTACTATAAAGTCGCATTCCCATGATGTTTCCAGTAAGGTTTGTTTTTTGACACTGCGTCTATTTCGAAACAAAACTATTATATATTTTTAAATCATAAAATTTGAACTAACATTTGATATGTTATAAGGAGTCGACAGTCTATTCAGTGTTTTAAATTGATGTTTTATGGTAAAAGTTGAAGACAGAGGAACGTTTGGTTAAAATGTATGGAATCGAACATATTGCCAAATTCGGTTCAAATATGCTTAGTGGAAGATAGGGGAAAGTTTGGTTGAAATATGTTGAGTGGAAGATAGGGGAAAGTTTGGTTGAAATATGTTTGAGTGGAAGATAGGGGAAAGCTTTGTTGAATTATGTTGACCACAGACAAACTTATCTATCGAGGCTTATGACAATAAATTGTTCAACTAATTGTTTATATAAACTACAATTCCCCTTTTGCAACACTGTTTTAAAACTACTGATCTCATTGGGACGCCTCCCTCTGAAACAAGACGTCTCTTACTTTGGCAGTCCTCTCATGTTTTGCCAAAGGGACTTTAGAACTTTTGCAACACTGTTTTAAAACTGCTGATCTCATTGGGACGCCTCCCTCTGAAACACGACGTCTCTTACTTTGGCAGTCCTCTCATGTTTTGCGAAAGGGACTTTAGAACTTTTGCAACACTGTTTTAAAACTACTGATCTCATTGGGACGCCTCCCTCTGAAACACGACGTCTCTTACATTGGCAGTCCTCTCATGTTTTGCCAAAGGGACTTTAGAACTTTTTAATTAAACGCTTACTTCAGTGTTGTTAATTTTATTTTTAATTTAGCAGGAAACTATGACTTTATTCCACACCAAGTCTTGCGCTCCAAATTTACTTAAAAATCCCTCATTGGTTACGATTATCAATGCCTGGTCTGACGTCACAATAACAAGAAATATATATTTAACCTAAAAGTTACGACCTCTCCCCTAGCAGTGACCGGAGGAAATCTATTTTAAAAATGTCGGAATTCCCGGATGTGTCATGAGAAAATTCGCGAGGTCGGTCACCGTGACATGAACGTTGTTTTCCCTTCTATAGAAGGGTCACGGACAGCAAATACTTGGAATCAGAGCTCGATCGGGGTTTGGTGTGGGATGGGGGTGTGGGGGGGGGGGGTAGCAAAGCTAAATATAGCAATTACCCTGGAATGTCCTGATAATGTCGGAAACAATTCTTGGAAAGATCTTACGCGGAAGCTAGGAATTTATTTTTAGGTTATAAAAATATGAATAAAAAATAAGCAGACCATCTCAGAGACTGTTGTCTTTTAATTACATTCAAACTATTTCATGGCAACTAACATTTTATTATGAAACATTTCTTGTAAATAACTATCTTTCAGTATTCCCTTTTTTCTTTTTTTTTTTTTTACAAAATTTTTTATTTTAACTTCATTCCCAAAAAAAAAATTTAAAAAATGTTTAAAAAAAAAAAAAAATTAAAAAAAGAAAAAAAAAAAAAAAAAAAAAAAAAAAAAATTTTCAGCTTCATCGCGAGAAAAAATATTTAAGAATGGTTTAAAAAAAAAAAAATTTAACATAGGGAAAAAAATAATTAAAAAAAATAATAGAAAAATATGTAGATAAAAGGCTTAAAGCGATACATTTTTTTTTGAGTATTTCAAAATATCTCATTTCTATGAATTGGATTGAACCGCCCCACAAGTTCATTAAACAGACATACAACGATCATATAGCAGACATACAACGATCATATAGCAGACATACAAAGATCATATAGCAGACATACAATGATCATATAGCAGACATACAACGATCATATAGCAGACATACAACGATCATATAGCAGACATACAATGATCATATAGCAGACATACAACGATCATATAGCAGATATACAATGATCATATAGCAGACATACAACGATCATATAGCAGACATACAACGATCATATAGCAGACGGACAACAGCAATTACAAAAAATAAATAAGGGTGAACTTAAGATGTGAAAAATGTATGTGTGGAAAAAATAAACAACACTAGAGCAGACTTAAAACATTTAGTTAATTGCAGTAAAGTAAAACCTGTGAATAGCAAAAACGTTAAGGACTAGGTAAAATGGTGCTATTCGCAGGGATGCTGCTTTTTAATGGTTCTGCGACATTGGCGATCAGGCTCAATAATAAGTAAGAAGCAGACATTATTATGCCAATTGAAAACAAGAATAAGAAAGAAGTATAAGACTTAAGAGTAAGTGCTGAAATGCTCATGTGTTTGTAGTAACACATGAAGCTAACAGTAAATGCAGACATTTACATGTGTGCGTAATGACACATGAAGCTAAAAGTAAATGCAGACATTTACATGTGTGCGTAATGACACATGAAGCTAACAGTAAATGCAGACATTTACATGTGTGCGTAATGATACATGAAGCTAACAGTAAATGCAGACATTTACATGTGTGCGTAATGACACATGAAGCTAACAGTAAATGCAGACATTTACATGTGTGCGTAATGACACATGAAACTAACAGTAAATGCAGACATTTGCATGTGTGCGTAATGACACATGAAGCTAACAATAAAGACAGACATTGGCATGTGTGCGTAATGACACATGAAGCTAACAGTAAATGCAGACATTTGCATGTGTGCGTAATGACACTTGAAGCTAACAGTAAAGGCAGACATTTTCATGTGTGCGTAATGACACATGAAGCTAACAGTAAATGCAGACATTTACATGTGTGCGTAATGACACATGAAACTAACAGTAAATGCAGACATTTGCATGTGTACGTAATGACACACGAAACTAACAGTAAATGCAGACATTTACATGTGTGCGTAATGACACATGAAGCTAGCAGTAAATGCAGACATTTGCATGTGTGCGTAATGACACATGAAACTAGCGGTAAATGCAAACAATTTATATACGTGTGTAATAAATACAGAACAGTAATGAAGCTAGACAAGGTTGGCTTGTGCTTCGACATTTTCCATGCAGCTTATTCACATTAACCAGTAACCCACAAAGGTACACCATTTGATGGGTAGGCGCCCATGGTCGAAATGATTTTTCTGTATGGACGAAGCGTGTACCTGACTCCCGCGGTTGATTCACAACACTGGGTCTTGACGCAGAATCTTCTAGCCGATAACACACTGCCAACACACAAGTTTTATTCCAGCTGAGAAGCACACGATGCAATTGCAGACCATCGAAAATAATTAGTAATTTGGCTCCGGTGCGGCGTGCCGTATGCTATTCGTGATGAAAAAAACAACAACAACAAAAACACAAACAAACAACAACAACACGATATCATCTTTCAGAAAACCTTACAGCTTTTCGCGTCGACAGGACTTTCATGCTTTCCAGGATTTCCAGTTCTTTTTTTTTGTGTTTTTTTTTTGGTTTTTTTTTTTAACGTTGATGATGGACATTTAGCGCATTGGTCATTCATCGCTATTTCAAGATTCACAGTCTTCAATGTAATTTTTGTTTTGTTTTTGTCGACAGGACTTTCATGCTTTCCAGGATTACCAGTTCTTTTTTTTTGTGTTTTTTTTTTGGTTTTTTTTTTAAACGGTGATGATGGACATTTAGCGCATTGGTCAGTCATCGCTATTTCAAGATTCACAGTCTTCAATGTAATTCTTGTTTTGTTTTAAATAGTAGATTAAATAAAGGTCAACTAATAAACACATTTTAGACAGGTATTTAAAAAAAAAAATGACTTTTTTTCTTTCTTCTTTTGTTTCGTTATTCAAGAGGGTGATATTGTAAAATAAAATTTAATAAAAAAATGTATCAGACATTAGTTATTTGATGGCTTTCAAGAATTCTTCACAGGATCAATGAACCAGGATCTATGAGCTAACCTGGTATACGACTCTGGGCCCCATCTTCGGGAGAAGTGTGAAACAGGCGTTGTGGGTTGCGTGGGTGTGTGTGTGTGGAGGGCACTGTCGGTGAAATGGGGTTTTGTTTTTTTTAATCTTTTTTTTTTTTTTTTTTCATTTTGATATGAATAACTAGTGAAGAACTCGCTTAGTTATCGTGGCACCGTTTTATAAGCTTTACAGCTTGTCATTCTCCATGAAAACCATGACTCACGTAGACACCCCGAGGCCAAACTATGGGTCTACCAAACATTGAGCTCCGAGATACCACCCAGCACAGTTTAATTGGAAGAGGGACGATTCCTCACGGCCTTGGCTTTATTTTATTTTATTTTTTTTGGTGGGTTTTTTTTTTTTTAAGCTAAAAAATCGATCCGGGTCTAGACCCACATGCGATGTTGGACGGTAGCTATACAATGTGACATACGACCAGTCTCCTAATGTATGAGGACAGATACACGTCTATAATTGGACACTCTCAGTAATGGAACTGATTCAGAGAGGCAGATTTTAAATTGCAGTCGCGAGCGTTCAGTTGTAATAATGTTTCACGCTACTTCACTACTTTATCGCGTGACGTCTCATCATGCAAATGTGTTGTTTGTTTTTTTTTAGGACAAAGTTTTAAGACAAATCTATGAGATAGGAGCAGAGGCGGATATAAGGGGGTGTGACCTCCAGAAACTCAACGTAACAATGCTTTATAGAATATTATTATGTAATCAATAAAGAGTAGTTGAAAAAGGTTTTATTTATGTAAGCACAACACATCAGTATGAATAAGTGGTACTAAGATAAGGTCGAATGTGAAAATACGGCTTTTTTTTCAAAATTCTTATCCTGGTTTTGATCATTGAATCCGGGACATATTTCTTAAGGGACTCTATAATATTAAATGTGTATGGGGCTAGTCCAGTTGAGTCACACAGTCAAAGAAATACATGAGAAGATTACAAAATTGCTGCCCTAGGCGCAGACGGTAATCATAAAAAAAAATATATGTATAATCCCATATTTATGTATAGCGTTATATATTCGTGAATATATTTCACGGCTCTTTTATTACAATTGCGATCCTCTAAAAAATGCGCGCTCGAAACCTTAAAGGGCTGGCCTCTTTAAAAAAATAATCCAAAAAAAAAACCAAAAAAAACCACCAAATTCTTGCCCCGACTTCGGGTCTCCCAAAACAGTGTGCTCCAGTGAAGATCGGACTGGCTGTTTCCGACCCAATCTAACAACTGTCTCAACAAGTCTTGCGTAAAACGGTGGAAGGGTTGGGCAACTCTCACAGACCCCCCATGGAGCCACCGAGCGTAATCCTTGTTCAAAGGGTCGGGGGGGGGGGGGGGGGGGGGGGGGGGGGGGCATATTTGTTGGGTCGTGTTGGGCATTAGTCTTCCGTCTGTTGGTCTGTGAGTTTCATCGGACTGAGAGCCCCGGTTGATGGCAGGATAATCTCCGCTAATCATTGGCTCGTGCCCAGGAAAAGCCCCGCAGTTCTATGGCTTGATGGAGTAATTGACTCACCCCAGCGGTTCCCGTCGAGGTACTAGATGGGATTAATGGGATCATCGTGGTGAAGCGCGATGCGTGATCGCAAAAAACGGGCAAAAGAAGGAAAATAGAAAGAAAAAAAAAAGAAAAGAAAAAGAAGAGAAATTTGTAAAGAGTGAGAGGTCAAGTGGCGTAAACGTGGGGGGGGTGGTGGAGGGGGGGTCTGGTACACCCCGGGCGGCAATCCTTCTCTTTATATGAAGGGGCGGCACTATCTATCAACTGCAGAGATGTATTTTCCGTCGAAGTGGAGACGGCACAAATTTTAGTCCAGACCTGCTGGCGGCACTAACCCTTGCTCCAGACCTGCTGGCGGCACTAACCCTGGCTCCAGACCTGCTGGCGGCACTAACCCTGGCTCAAGACCTGCTGGCGGCACTAACCCTGGCTCCAGACCTGCTGGCGGCACTAACCCTGGCTCCGGCCCCGGAGAGGCCAAATCAAAAGGTTTTCAATAAATTTTAGCTCCTTATTTAATCCGGAATAAGGGACACTCTTGTCACAGTTAGTACCGCTATGTAGATTATAATAAAGGTCGGCTGGACGTAAGCAAATACAATAACTAGAAGGCTCCGCCTTTGAGGTAGTGTTTGGAAACTCCCAATGTAAGAAGACGTTTGTTGAGGCTACAGAAGGCAGAATTGGAGTCGATGGTACGGGGGGACGTGCCGCTGCGTGATACGAGTCAGTGAATGCCATGGCGAATGTGTATGTGGTGGCGTAAGTCTGTGTGGTGGCGTTTGTGAACGCGGTGGCACGTGTGAATGTGGTCGCGTACGCGTTGATTACAGTCGAAGAGGATAGCATCTGTTTGCGTTAAAATAATGTTTAAAAAAACCTCATGAATACATCAGTATTGCAATTATTTATTTTTTGTTTAAAAAAAGCATAATACATATGACATGCGAATATAGAGCTGTGTTGATTTAGTTGTAAAATACAAGATTGGTTAGATTTAATTTATTATAAGTATGCGTCTGTGTGTGTAAAAATGAAGAGTGGGGAGGGACCTTGTTCTTATGTGGTAGATAATGGATACACTATAAACGTAGAGATGCATTGAAAAAAAACAACAACTTTAAACAAGGGTGACATTACCGATGGCTGAACAATCAGTTGTGCTGTCTACGTAGAAAGGCAATCGTTTGAATCAGATACAAAGAAAAAACAACAACAACTAGAACTCCAATTTTATCTATGGTCTGATCAGAACTACAAATGCAATCATTTTGTATACAAAAAGGGTTCAATGTTATCTGTTCAGTGTTACTCCCAGCTAACAGCCATACCTTCTGAACGCACGGTCGTTCACTTACGCGCCTTACAAACGTAGAGAGATGTCCTTGCGCTATACCTTTTTTTTTTCTCTGGAGTGTTCATTGTAGAATTTGACGCAGACACCGGTCATGTGAACCGAATAGAACAACACGCTTGACTGAACAGCGTTCCTATAACATGATGAAAAGGAGAAGCTGTCCTTGTTGCAAAAGAAGCGGTCCAAATAACAAAAGAAGGTGTTGAAATAACAATCAAAGCTGTCCAAGTAGCAATCGAAGATGTCCTAGTAAGAAACGATGCTGTCCAAGTAACAAATGGAGCTGTCCAAGTGAAAAACGAAGCTGTCCAAGTAACAAAAGAGGCTGTCCAAGTAACAAGCAAAGCTGTCCAAGTAACAAGCAAAGCTGTCCAAGTAACAAGCAAAGCTGTCCAAGTAACAAACAAATGAGAAAATCTCAAATTATCTGTAAACACGGTGTAACTATCACTTAAGTTTAATGAGATGGAGATTGAGATCGAGTAGACAGAGACTGGGCGTGAGAGAGAGAGAGAGAGAGAGAGAGAGAGAGAGAGAGAGAGAGACAGTGAGTGTGAGAGAGAGAGAGGGAGAGAGAGAGAGAGAGAAGACATAGAGAGAGAGATTACAGAAATATGTGAGAGAAAAAAAAAGAGATAAGAAACAAGCAAAGCTGTCAAAGTAACAAACAAATGAGAAAATCTCAAATAATATGTAAAAACGGTGTAACTATCACTTAAGTTTAATGAGATGGAGATTGAGATCGAGTAGACAGAGACTGGGCGTGAGAGAGAGAGAGAGAGAGAGAGAGAGAGAGAGAGAGAGAGAGACAATGAGTGTGAAAGAGAAAGAGGTAGAAAGAGAGAGAGAGAAGTCATAACGAGTTAGATTACTGAAAAATGTGAGAGAAAAAAAAATAGAAGTCCATATTATTTTGAGTTCACTCAAGACGAACCGTGCAACACATCCCTATTATAATTAACCATACATCAGGACTTTTTTTTCCCATTTGGTCACGGGAATTACTAAGTTCTTTTTGGTTTTCTTAAGCAAACCTTACAATTTCTCATATATTAAGGATGCTGACTGAAATGGTAGCTCATTCATTGCTGACTGAAATGGTAGCTCATTCATTGCTGACTGAAATGGTATCTCATCTATTGCTCTTTGAAATGGTGGCTCATTTATTTCTACATCTGTTGTTATTGAACCGCTACTATTTCTAGGGTTCTGTAAATAGACGCCCCCCATGAGGATGCAAATCAACGCCAGGGGTGCATGTTTGCCCGACCTGATTACCGGCTCAAACGTAAACAGAAAGGACAATAAAGAAATTCTGGACGTCAACACGCTGATATGGAACATTCCAGCTGTCTGGTTCACGTATCAAGGCCAGGAGCCACATAGGGCCATGAGCCACGTAGGGCTAGGAGCCACACAAAGGTGGTGTCGCATGTACTGGAATCGCAGGATGATTGTAGGCAGTTTGAGGCACTGGTAGATGACATAATGGAAGGTTAGGGCACTGGTGCATGACATAATGGGATATTAGGTCACTGTTTTATGACAGGTTGGAGGTGGGGGCACTGTTATTTTACCTGTAGGAAGATGAGGGCACTGCTTAATTACAGATAGGAAAATTAGGGCACTGGTACATGACAGACAGGAAAATTAGGGCACTACTACATGACAGGTATTAAGGTTAGGACACTGGCACATGACAGTTAGAAATTCAAGGGCACTGTTACATGACATGATGGAACGTTCGAGAATTGCTACGTGGCTGGATTGAAGGTTGGGGTACTGATACAAGGCAGGGGTGTGGGGGGGGGGGGGGGGGGGGTAGGGGTCAATGGTACAAGAACGGAACGTGTGACTCGCAGCACTATTCCATATGAGTTGATTCGTTAGATGGTCTTACATAACCTTAAGTTCTTGTATAAGGATATGACTTTTACGCTGTCCAATTTTGCGACCTTTCAAATTGGCGTACCAACACCGCAAGCATCTTAGAAACAAAACAAATGTCAAATCAAACAAAAAAAAGGTAAGGCTTATACAGTGGCGTAGCTAGGAGTGGGGCCGCCAAGATTTTTGCTTCCACTCTTCCAATAAAAAAAATCCACCCCTTTTTGTCGAAAATGACACCCCTTAATAAAAAGAAAAAAAAAATCTGCCTAGGGCGGACCCCCCCCCCCTTCCTAAAATAACCCCTCCCCTTATTCCTACGCCGTTGACCTCATAACTCAGGCACAATCAAATTGTATCCTGGAATATTACATTTTTTACATGTTAATTTAACCACTTAGAAATTTTAGCAAACTAAAAAAAAATTTAAAATTAAAGCTCCAAGGCATTAGCGCAGCATTCAATCCCACCCCACCCCCTACCAAGCCACCACCCTTGAACACCCACACATCTATCGTCTCAAGTACTTGCATGCGATACTCCCTGCTTCTGAAACTAAACACCGTTCCAGCCGGTATACCCTTGATCACCCACAAATCTATCGTCTCGAGTACTTGCATGCGATACTCCCTGCTTCTGAAACTAAACACCGTTCCAGCCGGTATACCCTTGATCACCCACAAATCTATCGTCTCGAGTACTTGCATGCGATACTCCCTGCTTCTGGAACTAAACATCGTTCCAGCCCGTATCCGTTACCATTAGAGCTCTGCTCATCACCATTCCGGCATTTCCTTAGCGGCATCGTTCTGAGTTCTGCTGATCTCATCTAGGAGAGCGCCAACAGTGCGAACGTAAAGACTTAACTACACTTTAAATTCACGACTCGCCAATAAATGTTTAAACACCGTGGGGCTCAAAGATCTTAGGATGTGTATAGAGGTGATGGAGTGGGGTTGGGGGGGGGGAAGGGAGGGATGTGTCTGTTTTGATTTGAAAGTCAGGTGTAAGTTTGCTTTAAGTTGACTCTGTTTATAGCTTACATTGAGTTAACACAGTGGTTCTGAAATCTTCCTAAGGCCCACGACCATTTAATGCAGTTCCTCGTGTCGTGGTGACCCCCACATGAAAAAAAAGAAACTTTTTCGTGGTCCTTCTAAAGATGTGTTTTCCGTTGGTCTTAAGCGTCCCCATGAGTAAAGGTCATTCGACCCCCCTCCCCCCCCCCCAAGCGGTCGGGGCCAACAGATTAAAAGCCTCTGAGTTCGTGTCGTGGTGACCCCCACATGAAAAAAAAGAAACCTTTTCGTGGTCCTTCTAAAGGTGTGTTTTCCGTTGGTCTTAAGCGTCCCCATGAGTAAAGGTCATTCGACCCCCCTCCCCCCCCCCCCAAGCGGTCGGGGCCAACAGATTAAAAGCCTCTGAGTTGACACAACATAAGACATCCCACATTACAATGATCCCAGACGGTAGTGTACAGTATATGAAACATTGATGTTTCTTGACATACGTATATGTATATGAGATATGATACTAGGTGTCTCTCCCCCTATTCCCCGAAGCTTTCAGTGGCGTACCTCGTCCATACCTCTCCACGTGCTCACCTGTTTGAATCTGTTCAAGTGTTCTCTTCCAATGTTCTTAATGCGCCGGCCACCCCCCCCCCAGCCCTCTCCCTTTTGCCTTAACTATGATGATGAAGGCGAACAGAGTCAAGTGGTTGTAGAGTGCAAGTGTAAAGGATAAAATACACAAGATAGAGACAGACACACAGATATCGTGCAAATAATGCTAATGATATAAATATATAGAGATAGGTAGACAGACAGACAAGACAGACAGACAAGACAGACAGACAAGACAGACAGGCAAGACAGACAGGCAAGACGGACAGGCAAGACGGACAGGCAAGACGGACAGGCAAGACGGACGGGCAAGACGGACGGGCAAGACGGACGGGCAAGACGGACGGGCAAGACGGACGGGCAAGACGGACGGGCAGGACGGACGGGCAGGACGGACGGGCAGGACGGACGGGCAGGACGGACGGGCAGGACGGACGGGCAGGACGGACGGGCAGGGCGGGCGGGCAGGACGGACGGGCAGGACGGACGGGCAGGACGGACGGGCAGGACGGACGGGCAGGACGGACGGGCAGG
>CAXITT010000424.1:535446-548508 GCA_964033795.1 Lymnaea stagnalis | reverse complement strand
GATAGATAGATAGATAGATAGATAGATAGATAGATAGATAGATAGATAGATAGATAGATAGATAGATAGATAGATAGATAGATAGATAGATAGATAGATCGATAGATAGATCGATAGATCGATAGATAGATCGATAGATAGATAGATAAAGGAAGAGAAAAGAAGAGAAAGGAAGAGAAAGAGACGAAGATAAAGAAAGAAAAGAGAGAGAGATAGGGAACGAGGGAGAAAATGAGAGATGGAAATAAAAAAGAGAGAGAGCAAGAGAGAGACAGAAAGAGAACGAGGAAAGAAGAGAAAGGGAACAAAACGCAGGAAGATAAGAGAGAAAGATAAAGGGAGGAAGAGAGAGGGAAGACAGTGCGAGGGAGAGAAAGAAAGAGAGAGTGGGAGTATGTGTGTGTGTGTGTCTTTGTGTGTGTGTATGTGTGTGTGTGTGTCTGTCTCTGTCTGTCTGTCTGTCTGTCTAAACCCCAGTTTCAATAATCAGTATTTGAAAGACAGAAGTAAAGGCTGTGACATCACTCTACGTTAATTGTCCTTAATGGCATTTCCTGGCCGTTCACTGGTTGAATGCTATCATTGGGATGAATGGAATGTGCCTGATTGCTGGCTTGAAAACCATCCTACCAAATTGGACACCAGACCATCAACAATTGTGTTTAATTTATAAGCATGTATACATGCCTAATTGAAAATTAAACAACTATATCAGCCAATTTATATCTCTGATATCTTGTGTTGTCTTACCGTCTATAACATCTCTGATATCTTGGGTGGTGTTACTGTCTATAACATCTCGGATACCTTGTGTTGTGCTACTGTTTTGATGAAGAAATCATTGAATGTTTCCAGATTGTTACAAAAATCACTAGTGTCAAACGCATGTTAAGACGCAAACACAATTTGGATCAGAACATTTCACGTTATCCACAGTTGGTTTTTCCCCCTGTCAACATCTCATGCAGGCAAGGTGGGCCGCACAGGGACTCCCTAAGTTTTGACCTAGAAATTACAAACGTATCAATCTTCGCCCCTGGTGGCTCGTAAGCGGGCAGGGCGCCGAGAGATCTCCTCGGTTGCCTTGGCCTCTGAACGGTCCTGCATATAGATAAGCTTTCGCGTCGTATTGGTTTTTAAGCAGGTAATGTTTCGATCGTACGTGCAGCTATGTTAACAATCATATGCTACTAGGTTACCTTAACATCATCCGCATATAACACGTTACACCTGTCCACGAAAAACAATGTACACATATGTAACGGACATCTTTTGTTACGTTTAAGATAAGCTGATATTTTGCTGAGGAAAAAAAAAAAAACTTAATTTGGTTGGAATACACATTTTTTTAAATTCACGTAACTGCATTTTGCAGAGTATTGTGAAGCGTCGTCGAATAACACAGTTAAATCTGTGAACGATATGTAAATGGCGTTGATACACGTATGTATAAAATCACTAGTTTGCGAGGTAAAGTCATTTCGCACGACGCGTACGAGACAACGACACGCAAAATCTATAAGGCTAGCATTGAAACGTACATGTTCAAAACAAGGAATCTCATTTACACTATAAACTATGAGATAAGAAGAGCTTCAATGACCACGATTCAAAGATCAATGGTTGGATCATTTTCATCGGGGGGGGGGGTAAATCATTCAATATTTTCTTGTAATTTTCTTAGAGACTCGTGTGTATGGGAAAACTATGCTTCATGTCAAATGATTGTGTTAACAAAGAAGAAAATGAGAGTTAAGTCCCAAACTCACCTTGTCACCGGATGTCTTTATCCTGTGTTATGGCACAACACGCTTACTCCCTTAGATGCACAACAACCGCGTCTTTCCCTCTGTTGTCTTGTTCTTTCAAGGGTTAGCGCCACGCTTTTACTCCAAGGGAAATCCAAGCAGTCACATATTATAATCATTTAAAACATTCGCTTGTTTACTTCTTCTCTAATACCCGGCACAAAGAGTTAATCCTTATGCTTAAAGACCTAGTTTCAGTGTAATAATGAAGCCTTAACAACACAAACCATTTTTATATAGTTTAAATAACTGCAGACTATAGAAATTTAAAAAAAAAAACCAACAACATTGGGCATTGCTTGTGTCAAGAGGAAACATTATGTGCTTGACAGCCGGAAAATTCCTTCATGTAAAAAAAAAAATAATACCGAATTATGAAAAGTAGATACAAAGCGCTTTTCCACACAAATGACACAAGGCGAGCAATACAAGAATGTCTGCCAGCTATTATACGATGATCCATAAAACTCCATACACAATAAAAAAAAAAAAAATAACAAACTGTGTTGAGAATAACAAAACGTTGAAATGTAATTACCGACTTATATGTTTAAAAGAGAAATCCACACAACCTGGCGATGAGAACGCCGACAATGTGTTTCAGCTTTGAACGTCGCCGCTGTGTTCAATTAAACACCTGATCCGATTGACCACAGACGTCTCACGTATCAAAGACCGACCAAGCTGTTTCGAAATCACCCCCCAAAACCGAAACATTAATTCTAAAACATCCGACCCGCTCCGGCTCGACGTCAGATGTTTCATTAGTTTTTAGCCGGTTTGTTGCGAGGAGCGGGAATCATAAATAAATTGTACCGCCTGCGGGGCAATAACTCGGCATCACAACGGCCAGACTATTGTTCCCCTTGAGTTTCTGTCTTAGGCTGCAGACGGCAGAGTTGACAAAACACACAATAAGAACAACAGACTCATCCCAGCGAAATTCATTATTATACCTAATAGCATACTGTTGTTTTTTGTGTTTTTTTTTTTTGTTTCTTCTTTCTACATCGGAGGTTCTCAACCTGTGGGTCGTGACATCTCTGAGGGTTCGAACGAGCCTCACACACGGGTCGCCTAAGACCATCGGAAAACACATATTTATGAAATAGCGACAAAGATAAGTTCATGATTGTGGGGTCACCACAACACGAGGAGCTGTATTAAAGGGTCGCGGCATCAGGAAGGTTGAGAACCACTTTTCAAAACAAACAGTGTCATTGATTGAATCCTCAGCGTAGTCAAAAGTGTCTTAGTCGCCTTGTTGTACCATTAACGTATTATCACGTGTAAGCCCATACAAAAAAATGATTACTTTTACACCTCAGATCAAAAGACAGGTGATTGTTGTTGTTTTTTGTTGTTTTTTTTTTGTATCACCAATTTATCTTCGATCTAAAAGTCTCTTATCACATTTATAATTTATTAAATTTGATATTAACCGAATCCTTCATCCATTTGAGATATAAATTAAGTCCAGATATAAATTATGTCCAGATAAAAATCATGTCTAGATATAAATTATGTCCAGATATAAAAAAATTATGTCCAGATATAAATCATTTCCAGATATGAATTGTGTCCAGATATAAATCATTTCCAGATAAAAATTGTGTCCAGATATAAATCATTTCCAGATATAAATTGTGTCCAGATATAAATCATTTCCAGATATAAATCATTTCCAGATATAAATTGTGTCCAGATATAAATCATTTCCAGATATAAATCATTTCCAGATTTAAATTGTGTCCACAAATAAATCATGTCCCAATATAAATCATGTCCAGATATAAGTTATGTCCAGATATAAATTATGTCCAGATATAAGTTATGGCAAAAAAAAAATAAATAAAAAATTTTAAAAGTTCTTTTTTTATTCTACAATGTCCTACTCTAACTTCCTTTAATTTGAAACATTAAAAAAACACACAAGTTACCCTCCGCGACCGTTGCTGCAACAGCACACTGCTTTAATCCACCCACAGTGATGATCACTCAGTCATTCCCACTAACGACTGGGAGTTTGAAATACAGTGAGGAAAAGAGGAAGAACAAAAAAATGTACACGTGAAGATAAAAATATTTTTTATTTTTTTTAAAGCCGAATCAAACTACAAGCAGAGTGAAAGCACGTTCCAGGAACCAGAACTCTCCGCCGTCTCTCTCTCTCACGCTCACCCCAAGTGTCAGGAGGGGGGGGGCGCTGTTCAATCTGATCGTTACACGCCACGCAGGGTGTATTGATTTTAAAACAAAAAAAAAAAAAAAAACTATGAGGGAGCTATCCCCAGAACCATTCAGATGCTTTGAAGCCTATCACCGGAGCTTACCTCTGATCAGCTGCTCAGTAATTTAAATTGAGTTTTAGTTTCTAGGTAAATTTTTACTGTGACCAAAACAAAAAAAAAACTGGCGTTTCTATAAAACAGCCTTCAGCTTATTTAAACAATTTTTTTTTTTTCCCAGCAACACTACGGCTAAATATATCAAGCCTCTGAGAGTTTTCAAGCCCACATCAACTGTTCCATTGATAATCTCACTAGTTCTCTTCTGTCGTTCTTGGAAAGATGGGATTAAGGGGATGTCCTACCGGCCCAGCAACCCACCCTCCTCCCACACTTTTAAAACAATCTTATTTTAAGAACCCACGTAAGGAAAATCAAAGTTGTGATTGTGTTTTTTGTCACAAAAAACTTTATGTCATAGTGTAATTATGGTAGTGATTGTGTTTTTTGTCACAAAAAACTTTATGTCATAGTGTAATTATGGTAGTGATTGTGTTTTTTGTCACAAAAAACTTTATGTCATAGTGTAATTATGGTAGTGATTGTGTTTTTTGTCACAAAAAACTTTATGTCATAGTGTAATTATGGTAGTGATTGTAATTTTTGTCACAATGAACTTTATATCATAGTGTAATTATGGAAGTGATTGTGTTTTTGTCACAATGAACTCTATGTCGTTGTGTAATTAAGGTAGTCATTCTGTTTTTTGTCATAATGACCTCTATGTCGTTGTGTAATTAAGGTAGTGATTGTGTTTATGTCATAATGACCTCTATGTCATTGGTAGTGATTGTGTTTTTTGTCACAATGACCTCTATGTCATAGTGTATTTAAGGTAGTGTTCGTGTTTTTTGTCACAATGACCTCTATGTCATAGTGTATTTAAGGTAGTGATTGTGTTTATGTCACAATGACCTCGATGCCATAGTGTCATTAAGTTATTGATTGCACATTTTTGTCACAAGGACCTCTGTGTTGTGTAATTGGGGTAGTGATTATGTTGTTTTTTTTTGTGGTCACAATGACCTCTATGCAGTACTTTAAGTATATGTCTGAGAAGGGATAAGAAAGAGATGAGTTCTGCGACTACCGTGAAATGAAGTCGGTAGATTTACCAGAACAATCATGGAAAGAGTTATTCCATACCAATTAGAGCAGGGCCGGCGCTAAGGGGTGGTGAAGTGGGGCGGGACTCCGCGCAAAGAAGTTAAATTTTCGCTAAAAGCTATCGTGAGTATTTAGTTAGTCTTAATTTTTTCTGCTTGTGTTTTGCTTGTGTCCAGATAACAATGGCTTATTCAGCTTCGTGTTTTCGTTATTTTTATTTTATTATTTTTTTTGTTAACCTTCATATTGGTAATGATGGAGCCGCCATGAGTAATTTTGGCCAAGGCAATTAACTGTTATAAAAAAAAAAAAAAATAAAGATTTCGGAAACTAAGCGAGTGAACAAATATCCGTTATGACGTGTCCCAAATTGACCAGCAAGGTCCCAGTATGAATATAACGTGTCTTAATAACCTATCCGCGGACTATATAACGTCAACGGCCCGCAAAATTCAATCTGCCCAAGGCCCCGCACCCTCCTAGCACCGGTCCTGATTAGAGGTAGGAGGGGCTTCGAAATCCATAAATGCTTTATCGCCATTATTATTTCCATTGTTAGTACCATTATTATTACCATTGTTAGTAACATTGTTATTACCATTGTTGTCACCATTATTACTACCATTGTTACCGCCACTATTATTACCATGGGCAGCCGTAAAGCGTGATCTAGCCATCTACTAAAGTGACTTGAGAAAACGTGCATTCAAGTAGCAAAGTTAATTTTAAAAACAAGATCCCCATTTAGTGTCCCCTATCTGGGGTTCACAACAGCACCCTTTTGTAACGCCCCTGAACTATACAAATCTCCTAATGACCCATCCCTTTTATGTTGAATACATTTGTTAATCCATATGTAATTTCAGATTCAGACGACTAACTTCAAACACCAAAAACTATTACGCGCCAAATGCATCTGCAGCATTTTTGAGAGACAGATTTAGCGCAGTTTGCGGGAATGTTATTTAGTTAAAGCGTCAATGACATTAGTTGATGGTTACATTGCTACGTAGAGAATTGTGTATTTTGACTATTTGTATTATAGTTATGAGTTTTTGAATTAAAAGCAAACATGGCTGTAAAGAAATGACCTGTTATTTAAAGTTATACTACTATAAAGAAAGAAATGACCTGTTTTTTCAAGTCATACGACTGTGAAGAAATGACCTGTTATTTAAAGTCATACAACTGTGAAGAAATGACCTATTATTTAAAGTCATACGACTGTAAAGAAATGACCTGTTGTTTAAAGTCATACGACTGTAAAGAAATGACCTGTTATTAGAGTCGACGCCGTTGTGTGTGTCACTAATATGTGATGTCATAACATTTGCAGGGCACTGTTTTCATTGCAGTTGACAAGACACAATTTATTAATAATAACTTAATACTATTCACAAAATTTGATCTCTGTGCAATACGCGTAGGATATGTACCACTTGTTCCACCTTCGGGGGTGTTCGTACATTTTTTCCGATGTTTCTAAACGCGATTCAAATAAGCAGAGGCGTCGCTAGGGTTGGTGTCAGCCCGGTGCGGTCCGCTCCCCCCACGAACCCCCCTACCTGTTACGCCACTGCAAGTATGTCATGTAGGGCTCTAATCAAACAACCTTTAAAACAATTTTTTTTAAATTTAAATCCTTCATATGCATTTTTGTTTTCATTTATGTTATTGCGCGCGATTTCTAATTTATGTATTTGTAAAAACTGATCAATGGCTTAGAAAGAGTGCATGTAGGCTCTCATAGGCTAAAGATATGTTTAAGCCCAATTACGTCACTAACCCAAAGCACACAACAACAGCTACACAATTCATTTCAATACCAAATCACTCACACATGGAACACATCCTATTTCACTCATTTTACCCTTTTGAAAAAAACAAGAGACAACCTAGTTTTAGGAGAAGGATGTGGGGCTGAAAATTTGAAAGAATGATTTGCTATCGGAAAGGAGAGTCTGTGCGCCGAAGTTTGAACTCAATAGGATGGAGGGAAGTGGACGATATTTTATCAAAATTGTAACAGATGAATGGTAAAAAAACCCATAAAATTAGTCTAGCTGTGAAAATTTCACCAAAAATTTGCACTACAGATTTCAAGACAGAACTGAACTTCAAAGCGAATATGTATGGTTGGACGAGGCCCTGGGGAAACGTATGAACAACAACAAAAAAAAAAAAACACGAAGAATGGGCTGCACTTATGGATTTCAAAGCAACTTTTTGATTTTTTTGTTTTTTTTTTTTAATTAGTCTAGCTGTGAAAATTTCACCAAAAATTTGCACTACAGATTTCAAGACAGAACTGAACTTCAAAGCGAATATGTATGGTTGGACGAGGCCCTGGGGAAACGTATGAACAAAAACAAAAAAAAAAAAACACGAAGAATGGGCTGCACTTATGGATTTCAAAGCAACTTTTCGATTTTTGTGTTTTTTTTTCTAATTCCTAATTCTTCGAGTTCAAAAGGCATTCGAATTCCGAGGCCCGACTGTAGCTTAATATGTTTGTACATATATTTCATTTTTACTTACATATTCGTGATGGTAGAGACTTTTTCAAACAATCAGGCAACAAATGTTAGATAATCCCCGTCCCTTTATCACGGCGTAATCTAACCACACGCGCGCCCCCTTCATCACGCCCTAATCAAACCACACGCACGCCCCATGATCTTGGTGTAATCAAACCACACGCGCGCCCCATGATCTTGGTGTAATCAAACCACACGCACGCCCCCTTCATCACGCCCTAATCAAACCACACGCATGCCCCCTTCATTACGCCCTAATCAAACCACACGCACGCCCCCTTCATCACGCCCTAAACAAACCACACGCACGCCCCATGATCTCGGTGTACTCAAACCACACAAAAACACGCAGTAAAACATAATCAAACCACACGCCCGCCCCCTTCATTACGCCCTAATCAAACCACACGCACGCCCCCTTCATCACGCCCTAAACAAACCACACGCACGCCCCATGATCTCGGTGTAATCAAACCACACAAAAACACGTAGTAAAACATGGGGCAAATCTGTACATCTGGCCACCTTTAAAAAAGTACCCTCGTTGCCCGACGATATTATGTGGTGGTGTTTGCTTTGGATGGACATGTTCAAATGACTCGTGATCCTCACGTGATCTTTTCTCTCACTCGCGCGGTCTTATTGTCATCAGCACTTGACCGGGGTCGGGGTGGAGGAGGGGGGAGGGGTTGGTGGGGGGTGTATTCCCGTCCCAATCATTGAAGCAGGGCCACGTAAGCGATGAGGACTGGGCTGAGCTGATTAAAGACGGCGATAAAACCTTTGGTCAACAAGTGTGTGGGGTCCCCGTCGATGGTGCTGCCAGGACGAGGCAGAAGATGTCGGCCGGTGCAAACGGATATGTTCCGAAATGAGATCGACTTAGCAACAGGTTGTTTGGTTGTTTGGGAGGTTGGTGGGCCGGTACATACGTTGACTTTCGGTAAATTCTGGTCTAACCAGATGGAGTGGATGGAGGAGCGTAATTCAGACATATTATCCAATGATAAGTCATATGATAGAGGCTAAAACAAAAACGAACAATATGAAAAATGTTGTGTAGCTAAAAAATGTTTTAAGTCTGCGCCATGTCCATTTTCTTCCTCTTCCACTTTGACAAACATGAAAAAGCGATTTTTTGGTGGGTTAAGGATGGGGGTGAGGCTCAAAATTCAATAGTACGGTTTGTAATCGGCAGCGACTCCATGTGCCAAGTTTCAGCTTGATAGCCTGACGGGAAGTTGGTGAATTAGCCGTCCGAAGGTTTTCCTCTATACACACAAATAAAAAGGATATTTTTAAAACTTAAATGTGTTCGTTAACTTGTCAATGTTCCTCTCTCATTGATCCAAACAGTAACTCTGACAAATGTGAGTTTGCGGTTGTGGGAATAGACTGTGGCTTCAAGTTATTTGACCGGAAGATTGCTTCTATCAGAAGTCTGTGAAATTCACCAAGACGCCGTAGTCACGTCATTTACAAACATCACCTTAATTTTATTTCCCCCGTGCACGTGTCCTGCGTTTAGGTATTTACTTCGCACACATCTTTCATCTACTTAAACTTTCACCCCTGTAGACATCTGTCCCCTATCTAAACATTCACCTCTGTCCATACATTTCCACTGATGAACAATGTGTTTGTTGTCGCTTGTCAATTCCTCCCTACCAAATAACAGCCCGCGAACCATGCCATGAGTTACCGCGCAGATAGTGCGCGCTGAACGCTTCTCAGATAACCCGACACTGAGGTAAGGGGCTAGCGAGGGTCAAGGTCGTAGTTCTGCTGAATCTTGGTTAACTGCCCAATAAACATTATAACCTTGGGGATGTTCTTCTTTTAAAACAGTATCAAACGTTAAAAATGTCTGCGCGCCTCTGGAATACACTACGGGACTACGGGGTAAACTGATCGGCGAAGTGTTTTATGTTAGAGTGTCTTAGTCGTGATAATTTCAGGATATTGAAAACCTTCACAAGTTTATTATTTACTTCAATCCACAACAATCAAGTAATATCTGCGTAACGTATTTTATTCATTGAAATGTTAACAAGGATTAAATACATGCACATTTATACATTTGTAAATATTTTTTTTGCTGATATATATTTTTTGTCTGGCATCCGTCCGTCACAATGTGACGATGGATTGCGCTTGGGAGGACGAAATCAGGGATTATAAGCTAGTACCCAACAGCTAATCGCCTCTCTCCATGCCGCTGGATAACCCAAGGGAACATCATTGGTTGATACAGCTTGGCACCAGTGACGTCGCAGGAGTTGTTGGAATGTTTCATTGTATCAATGTTATCCGCCTTTCGGCAACTCCATCTCCGGGTTTGATTTCAGAGTTTCCTTCTCTTAGATGAGTTGCCATCCAAGGTTAACGAGTTCCATCCACCCGGGGTGCTGGCGGTGCTTTTGCTTGATTGGGCTTTGGCTGGAATTGAACCCCGGACCAGCAACTTGAGATATGCTCAGTTTAGTCCACCCGGCCACCCAGCAAGTAACGGTATCGCCGCTAACAGACCACAAGAATCATTCATGTCTCTTTCTTTCGGACCGTATTCATCCCTCTAATGTTGTTTGTTGTTCGTCCGTCGAGAGGATTGACGATGACCATCGAGTCGTCCGGTGACTGATGACTTACGCTAGTGACTTTTGTTTAAAGTGAGGAAGAGTTGTGCGGCGTCAGCCTCAATCTCTCGTCCGGGCCCACCATATCCAGTGGCAAGACTCTACGTCAAGACGACCAGGGATGGGTACGGTTGCAGGAATTGTCATTGTATGCGCCTTACGGGGCTCCAACTCCGGGTTTGAATTCAGAGTTTCCTTCTCTTAGATGAGTTGCTGACCATGGTTAACAAGTCTCATCCACTCTAATGTACATGCGGGCCATAAGCCTGCCCCCAATGTGTTTCTTACGGACCACTAAACAGCACCCTTACAAAGGTTATGAGGTGTCACTGCGTCCATTCAATCGCTTTTAAATCTCATTGTCATTAGTATAACGCGACTGCACAACTTAGGTATCAATGTGTTTATATGTAGCCATTGCTTGTTAGCTTGAGAATCCTGCTCTACGAGAACATAGGCATAAAATAGTTATCCCTGAAATAAATCCTTTATGTTTTGAAATACGATATCTTTATATTATTATCGTTCCATGATTTTTTTTTTTTAAAGAGAAAGAACAACACATTAGTTAAGCAGCACCCAGCATCGGAGATTAAGGATGTACTCTGCCTAACCATTTAGTATTGGTGTTGTCATCAGACATTTCTTGCTCACACCCAGGACACCGGAAACCATGTCCGAGCCCAACTTTGTATTTTTCTCAAATACTTGTTTTTTTTTTATTTTGGAGCATTGAAACTCGCCCCTGGCGTCATGGTGGGATACATTTCTCAAAGACCTCCGTCTGACATTTCACCATGACTTCTACTGTCTTGGAGACCATCACTTAAACTGAAATAGATCTCTTTACTGCCCCTGATTGATGCGAGTTGTCTTCCCGTCTCCCCACCTCTTCGCCCCCCTGTGGCGTTTGAAATAAAGATATTTATGAGTTCAGAACATTGACTCTTTGAAAAAAGAAAAAAAAATATATATGAATAAAACTAATTTTAAAATCTAATTTTACTTTCTTAAGCATTTCCACAACATTTTTTCTCTTTAGTTAAAATTGTTTTAAAAAAAATTAGTGACGATTTAATTTTCCTTTACTATATTTGCAGAATTATTTAAAAAGAAACTATTTTGTTTCAAAAAACAACAAACACTTCACGATAACATTTTCTTAAACAAGAATCAAACAGTTTTTTATGCCACACTCCATAATTCAATGACACAAGTCGTATTTCTTTTTGTAATGAGAAGTGGTCATCTATCAGGTGAGCCCTGCTCTCTGGTTCTGACAGTGTTTAACTTAATTACACCCCTGATGAGTGCCCGGTCTATTTGATTGCTGGCCTGAACACAAAACTCTGTTCTTTCTATGCTGACCGCTGTCCCGGCACAGTGATCCTGTACCCCGGAAATATCCCGCCCGGCGACCAAATAGCTGTCAGTAGCCCGGGTCAGTTACTTGTGGGTGACACACGAACCGGAAATTGTCAGGAAATTGCGGGGTGATCTTTTCCTTATTCACTAGAATTGTGTCGTCCATATACACTAGACTTTCTGTCTTCCATACACACTGGGCATTCTGTATTCCATGTAACCTAGACTTTCTGTCTTCCATATACACTAGACTTTTTGTCTTCAAAATACACTAGACTTTCTGTCTTCCATTTACACTAGACTTTCTGTCTTCCATATACAATAGACTTTCTGTCTTCCAAATACACTAGACTTTCCGTCTTCCAAATACACTAGACTTTCAGTCTTCCATATATATTAAACTTCTATCTCCCTGATACACAATATTGTCTGTCTTTCTTGCACTGCAACCTTTTTGTCTTCTTTATAACTCATACTTTCTTTCGTTCGTATTCACCAGGTTTTGTGTCTTTCACATTTACCAAACTTTCAGTCTTCCATAAACATCAGGCTTTCTTGCTTTCTTATAAGCAGACTTTCTGTCTTCCTTATGAACCAGACTATCTATTTTCCCCATGCACCAGACTGTCATTCTTATGCAGCATATTTTTGTGTCTTCCTTATACACCAGACTTTCTGTCTTCCTTAAAAAAAGCAAACAGAATTTCTTTTTTCCATATACACAAGACCTTCTGTCTTTCTTATACACCAGACTTTCTGTCCTGTTTGCTGTCGCGGCTGCACACGTCTTACATCAAACAGAAATCGACCCCCACAGCAACACAGACTGACCCTGTGGCAGGCCCCCAAGCTCGCGCTCGTGATGTCAATAAATGCTGGGCCCGCAATGAAAACACGACCAGCGGCTGATCGAAGAGATCACCCCCGCAAGCAGCGGTTTAACAGGGTTGGCTGTAAATGGAAAGATTAGCCCGGCATGCATTTGAGAGCCGGTAAGATTTGGTTTTTTGTCTTGAGATTCAGTTTGGGTATACAGAATGGACACTACATTTCATGCCGTTTAATAATTTGTAGCCAAAAACTTAAACATAATAATTTAGGAAGAATTTCTTTAAGGTCCATTCAAAAAGATAATATTTGGAATTTCTCAGATAGAGATACATTTCTTTGGTACAAAATAAAATCTGCTTTAAAATGTAAGATGTGATTAAATGACAGTTCTCACATTGTCGTATTAAGGAATCATGTATTATAGGGTGAAAGCGATCATGTTAAACGATAATGAAAATTGGGGGGGGGGGAATGGGGGGCAAAGGGGGGG
>CAXITT010000424.1:503490-534666 GCA_964033795.1 Lymnaea stagnalis | reverse complement strand
TTTGGAATGCACAAAAAAAATAAAAAAAAAATTTAAAAAAAAAAAAAAAAAAAAAAAAAAAAAAAGTTAAAGATAAGTTCCTTTCGATAAGTGTTAAAAGGACAATTACTATATTTGAGTTGTGTTGATGAAATAATTTTTAAAAATTAGAGTAATGTTGAAATTATTGTTAAACAAAATTGTTTTAATTAAATTGCTACTGCCACCAAAGGCAAAAGTTTGCAAAATACAATATAAAATAAAATTTGCGTTTAATTTTCTATTAAGCGCAAATGCACCATGCACCACATTATTTAATAAGAATAATTATAACACTAATTTATGGCAAAGGCATATTTTTTCTTTTTTTTTTTACAATTTAAAACAAAAATATTTATATTAAAAAAAATCTATATTTGTAACGGACTATGTTTTCACAAGAAAACAGAGAGGTAGCGTGAGTGAACAGTGAATAGTGTTGACCATGTTTTTTCCACGAGGAGAGACAATCAATGGATTGTATTTTTGAGCTGCAAATGTGAGCTCCACGTTTTAGGAGAGTAAAATTATGTTTTTGTCAGAGCGGTTGTTTTCCACGCTTTCCTGGTAGTAAAAGTATGAGTTGACTGAGATAGTCAAAGCAGGAGAGAACAGTAGCGTGAGAGCTGAGTTACGAGACAGTTGAACTGAGTTATAGCAGTGTGAGGACGTGTCTTCCTGAATGATGGAATACTATATATATATATATGTGAAATTACATTCATGCAAGGATTATTATTAATATTATCAGTATAAAGTGTGTTCAATAAAGTACTGTAAGTTTTAACCAGAATTGAGTATTCTTCTTTGCGTGCCTGGATAATAAGTGAAAGAATGAAGAAGTCTTAGTCGGCATCCTGAAGTATTAACATAAGTAACCATACTACTGACATAACCCACTAAGTTACAAATGATGTCAGAACATATGTGTTACAATATTATTTTCAGCTTTCGTAACATTTTGGGGTTCACGCATGGAGACGGAAAGCCATAGGCTGTGGAAGGTTGTGGTTGAGCAGCTCAGGGCCTAACAGGAGCTGAAGTGCCACTGATGATGATGATATTGTTTTTAGTTGTTTTTTTTTAATGCTTAAGGGCATTGAAACTCAATAAAACAAATTTTGTATTGGCACCAGAGATCGAAATTATATGATGACCCATTTAAGAATTATACCGCTTTTAAAATAAGCTCTTTATCCATTCTCGCTCTAAATTGCGTCGCTAGCTCTCAATTGACGGTAAATAACATCAATACATACAACCACAAATTTGAGAGAGTGGCCACATTCAAATATCTAGAGGCAACTATAAACTAGCACAATGAAATAATGTCGGAGGTGAAAGAAGGGAAAGCAGTAGGCAACCGTTCCTATTTCAGCCTACAAAAGCTACTGGGAAGCAAAACCCTCTCAAGGGGAACAAAGAAGACAATATACACTGCTATCATAAGACCAGTAGTACCTTATGCCAGTGAGACTTGGACCCTTACCAGGAAAGCAAAGAACCTGCTCAACACATGGGCGTGGAAAATCCTCAGAAAAATATACGACCCAGTGACGGAAAATGATATCTAGACAATCCGTACAAACCAAGAGCTTTACCAATTGTACAAAGACCCACCCATAGTCGCAACGATAAAAAATGCAGACTACGCTGGGCAGGACACATTGAAAGGATGCCGGAATGTAGAGCAGCAAATAGTGCTATACAGGCAGAAACCTAGGGGCAAACGACTCACCGGTCGCCCAAGGCTGAGATGGATCGACGATGTAGAGAAGGATTTGACCAGTTGGGGGTTCGAGCATGGACGCGGAGTGCCATGGATCGCTCCGAATGGAAGGATGTGGTGGAACAGGCCAGGGCCCTACATGGTCTTTAGCGCCACTGATGATGATGACGATAATTCTAAATTGACGGCAGATTTTTCAAGCTTTTGTATGACCTTGATAACAAACTTACCAAGCAAAGTGTCTCAGGGCTGTAATTTTTCAATTACCTACAAGTATTGTAGTTCATTTAAAGACAATAGCGTACTCTTAAATTGGTATTTGTTTGTTTTTTTTTTAAAATATATAATGTCACTTGACTAGTTTGAGAAGCCAGTTTAACAATTGGAAAAGGCCATTTGAAAGTGTCTTTATAATTCAAGAATACATTATGATTTAGCCTTTCAGAATTGGTCAGGGTCCCAGCTAAGTACAAATAAAATGATATCATATTAGAAAAAGTTATTCGTTTATTTTGAATATATAGCTTATGTGTTGCATTCCAGTCGCACGCAAAGAAAGAATGATTCGAGAGCTTCATTTACGCTCAGCAATAATTACGCATGCAGCAACAATAAACGCTAGCAAACAACATTTCGAAACAAAAACGGGTTATTTGCCCAAGCAAAACATCCACTTGTGTCTCGTTGGCTGTGTCCAGCTATTTCATCAGTCGGCGGAGCCAGCTCCAATGTTCCCATCTCACAAACTTAACATAAAATCAATGTCCATCTTCTCATCCAAGAACCCTCGGCAGCCACTTCTCCTCAGCATCCTAATTAATCATTTACATTGTTTCTTTTTTTATAATTTCCATTTTCCTCTTTTTTTCTTCCTCCTCTCTTTTCTCTATCTTTTTTTCGTTGACTTTCTTTCTTTCCCATTGCCTTCATTAATCGCTTCACTTGTTATCCTTCCAATAAACAACCTGTTTTCAGCCCCGTATTTCAGCATAAAATAACTTATCTTCAGCCACATATTTCAGCGTTGAACAGCCTGGTTTAAAGCCTCGTATGTCAGCATTTGCAATGAAAAACTATCATTGCAAAGACGCTTTCTCCTTGATACGTTCTCTAAGATATCAGATTGTCTTAAAATATTGGGTGAATTAAACTGAGCCATAAATGTACAGTATGAAATAAATAGATTTTTTTGGTGCATTTCGTATAACATATCTTATCACAGCTCTAATGCTACGAGAAAAATTCTTACTGTTCCGATAGCTATGATTTGAATACTACGTTAGCGATATACATGTCATGTCAATTATAAATGTACCCCTGGTAATGATATACATGTCAGTAATATACTGACCCCTGGTTACGATATGGATGTCACTGATATGTTACATGTCACTGATATGCTAACTCCTGTTAGTGGTATACATGTCACTGATACGCTTACCCCTGTTAATGATATGCACATCACTTATATGTTGAACCCTGGTTATATGCATACCCCTGGTAATTTTGTTGACACCGTGTGTAATGAAGGGGAATCTGCTCTGTTGAATCGAATAGCATGTAGCTGAAGCTAACACAAGCTACAACACGCCTAAAGGAACATGTACAATTTCTGGCCCCACGTCGAATGCGTGTTCTAGATAACTGGCGTGTTCTCTGCATCGTAAAAAGAAATAATTTTTTTAGTAAACCCTCTACACAAATGAGTGCGTGTATGATAGGAGCTCGCTAACGTAATGCATGTTTTGTTTTAAAAGCTTTAGAAAAATGTAAGCCTTAGCCAATTTGATGCTAAATATTAAAAGACATTGTTTTCGAAATGAAACAGAGAAAAACAAAGACAATGACAAGCTGGAAAGAAAAAAGACAAGAAAGCCAGATTAGCGATGATAGCATGCAGCTTTCATGGACGGAGTGATAGAGAACGGGCGATGTCGTTACAATTAATGAGTGTATGAGATGTAAAGCGTGGCAGTCGAGGGACATGGTAAAAGGACATAGTAAAAGAGGGACATGTTGAAAGAGGTCGTGGTAAAAGAGGGACATGTTAACAGAGGGACATGGTAAAAGAGGGACATGGTAAAAGAGAGAGATGTTAAAAAAGGGACACGGTAAAAGAGGGACATGTTAAAAAAGGGACACGGTAAAAGAGGGACATGTTAAAAAGGGACATGGTAAAAGAGGGACATGCAAAAATAGGAACATGATAAAAGAGGGACATAGTGAAAAGAGGGACGTAGTACATGAGGGACTTAGTAAAAAAAAAGTATGCCAACAAAACTAAGCGGCCTGGGGCTTACAGAAGATGAAGCGAGCCGATGGGCCATGGGATGTTTAGAGAGAAGTCTCTGGGAGAGAAGTAGGAAAAGAATTAGACCGATGGGTTAGTGTGGTGACATGGGACCAGATGAAGCTCATTTGTTCAGGGGCGCATTTCTCTTCCGCGAAGACAAGAAGGAAATTATGAGAGTTTGCCAGGCTCACAAAAAATATTTAAAAATTCGCCCGCATCGCATATTGTGATTTGTTTCTCCGGGAAATTATTACATTTTTATGATTGTCCTCGTCAGCCCTCTAAGGCAGTGGTCGGCAAACTCATTAGCCAATAGAGCCAAAACCAGCAGCAGGACGATTCAAAAAAAAATTCTTCTCAAGAACCTGTCGATAACCATGTTTTTTGGGAGTCAAAACCGACTTCTGGCCGACTGGCCGAGCCACACTCAAGTCATTAAAGAGTCGCGTGAGGCTCGCGATTTGAGATTATCCGACCACTGTTCTAAGCAATATCGGTGACCGCTCCTTCTGCTTCCATGGGCCCACGTTCTGGAACCAGCTCCCCTTCCATATCCGTCCTTGTGAAACCTCATCCATTTTCAAAAAGTCCCTTAAAACTCAGCTGTTTAGGTCCGCCTATGACCTGTGATGCACCCTCCTTGCCCTACCTCATTTTCTGTTTCGTGTTGATCCTGAAGTGTTAAAGTGTCAAAGTGTCCTCGTTTTATAGCCATTTTCATTGTTGCTATAGTATAGTAGTTCCTATCCTAGTGTCTCATTTTTATTTACTTAGTTTACATGTTTTTAATAATTGTAAAGCGCTTAGAGCTTTGTGGTAAGCGCTATATAAAAATGACTAAATAAATAAATAAATAAATATCGCTTTCTGGCTTACATCTCCACTGTCGTATATGTTCAGTAGATAAATTATGTTCAAGATTCACGGTGCTAATTGGTGTGATTCTGACTCTTCGATGTCACTAGGTAGTAATAATAAAACTTAACAACTAAAAAGATTTAATGGGTCTCGATGGTCTTCCTTACCCCACCCTAAACAAAACAAAAAAAAATAAGAAATTCATGTGAATCTTTATCGTTGTTCGGGTTACACAAATTTTTATTTCTATTTTACTCGCTTCCATCTTTTTTTGGCTAATCTCAGCTAAAGTCTACATCCACGCTGCACTCTAAGATAAAAACTGGGGTAGTCGCGGCACACTCTGACTTTTATTAGTACGTAGTTAAGATGTACAGCTCTTTAACAGCCTCAGCGATCGACCTCGTCGGGTCACCCCCGCTACTTTACGTTGCCGTCAGATGGCAACACAAAATATGTTGGATAAGTCCAAAAAAAAAAAAAACCGGTTCACAAAGTAAGGTTTATAAACAAAAAATACCCCAAAGATCCTAGAAGTAGGTTGACGGTAATCATATTTCCAGTTAATTTAAATAGAAACAACAATGAGATCACTTGAGGGAGAAAAAAAAATTATAAATAGAATGTCTCTGCTACTAAAAGATGAGAAGTGTTTCTTTAGATTAATCTCTACTAGATGTGCTGATAGAACGGATATATATATAATATATATTTTAAAAAAAAAAGGAATTTGGAGAGATAGACAGTTATTTTTTGACACGCAGATGATCAGCCAGGTGTTAGAGTGGAGAGAAGAAAACGAAGGGAAGGTAGCCATACAACTGTAAGATGTGTCAAAAAGAACAAATCCGTTGAAATAATGAATGTGGTTCAGAATGTGAGACAATGTGTGAGTCAGAGTGTGAGACAGTGTGTGTGGGTCAGAGTGTGAGACAGTGTGTGTGGGTCAGAGTGTGAGACAGTGTGTGTGGGTCAGAGTGTGAGACAGTGTGTGTGGGTCAGAGTGTGAGACAGTGTGTGGGTCAGAGTGTGAGACAGTGTGTGTGGGTCAGAGTGTGAGACAGTGTGTGGGTCAGAGTGTGAGACAGTGTGTGTGGGTCAGAGTGTGAGACAGTGTGTGGGTCAGAGTGTGAGACAGTGTGTGGGTCAGAGTGTGAGACAGTGTGTTGGTCAGAGTGTGAGACAGTGTGTGGTTCTTAATGTTGGATAGAGTGTAGGTCTGGTGTGGGACATTGTGTTGATCAGAGTGTGAGACAGTGTGTGGGTCAGAATGTGAGATAATGTGTGGGTCAGAGGGGGAGACAGTGTGTGGGTCAGAGTGTGAGACAGTGTTTGGGTCAGGATGTGAGACAGTGTTTGGGTCAGGATGTGAGACAGTGTGCGGTTCAGGATGAGACAGTGTGTGGGTCAGAGTGTGAGACAGTGTGTGGGTTTGGATGTGAGACAGTGTGAGGGTCAGCATGTGAGACAGTGCGAGGGTCAAAATGTGAGACAGAGTTTGGGTCAGGATGTGAGACAGTGTGTGGTTCAGGATGTGAGACAGTGTGTGGGTCAGAGTGTGAGACAGTGTGTGGGTTTGGATGTGAGACAGTGTTTGGGCCCAGGCGTTTGATGGTTGGTGGGTCTGTGTGTGAGTCAGACTGTGAGACAGTGTGTGAATCAGAGCGAGAGAGTGTGTGTGGGTAGATGTGAGACAGTGAGAGGGTCATCAAGTGAGACAGTGTGAGGGTCACGATGTGAGACAGTGTGTGGGTCAGGGTGTGAGACAGGTGTGGGTCTGAGTGTGAGACATTGTGTTGGTCAGAGTGTGAGGCAGTGTGTGGTTCAGAGTAAGAGACAGTGTATGGGTCAGTATGTGAGACAGTGTGTGGGTCAGAGTGTGAGACAGTGTGAGGGTCAGAATGTGGGACAGTGTAAGCGTTAGAGTGTGAGACAGTGTGAGGGTCAGGGTGTGAGACAGTGTGAGGGACAGAGTGTGAGACAGCGTTGAGCGTCAGGATGTGAGACAGTGTGAGCGTCAGGGTGTGAGACAGTGTGAGGGTTAGGATGTGAGACATCGTGATGTTCGGTTTGTGAGACAGTGTGTGGGTCAGAGTGTGAGACAGTGTGAGGGTCAGGATACTATACAGTGTGTTGGCCTATGAATGTGACTGTGCATGGGGCAGGTTGCGTGGGTCGGTGTGTGGGGCAGTATGTGGTTCATTGCTTAATCCTCTCTTAAGTATGGAACTGAGTCTTTAAAAGAACAGCCATGCTTAAATGGGATAACATGAAAAAGTTAAACAAATGATACCACAGACAAAAAGATGAGAGTCGCGGTTACAGGTTCAAAAGAAAAAAAAAAGAAAGGACTTACATATGAGAAGGAGAGAGAGAAATAGAGACAAAGGTATCTAGAGTGAGAGAGTGACTGATTGTGTGTGATGTGGGCGTGTGTGAGAAAGGTAGAGAGAGAGAGAGAGAAAGAGCAAAAGAGAGAGAGAGAGAGAGAGAGAGAGAGGCATAAATAAATGTATGTGATAATAAAGTTTTTTTTTTTAAAAATCACCCTTCATCTCTCAAAGGCTCGAAGCGCGGTACAAAGTCAACCATATTAAAAGAGAAATGAAACAATCTATATTTTACCACATTGAAATCACAAAACGCAACACTACAAATATTGAGAGAGCTAGAGAGAGAGAGAGAGATAGCCAAATAGGCAAGAGAGAGAAAGAGGTGCATTGGTAGATATAAATGAATGGAAGAGAGCTGCAGGAGAAATGGAGCGAAAAGATGTTGTAATGCTAGCTGTAACGTTGGCATGATAACCTGGTATATAAATACACAGCGATAAAGTAAAGGAACTCCCTTTCTCTCCCCCAAAATCTTGTAACCAGTAGGTAAATGGTCGCATCTCAAGATAACTCTCAAACGAAAGATTAACCCCCCCCCCCCCACAGGTTTAACCATGTTATCATACACAGGGTTATGGGGGGGGGGAAATGCTGGCTCATAGCACTCATAATTCTACTTTCCCTTAACGTGTGTTTCCAGGGAAGTAATTACGTTAGCGGTTTTTTTTTTGTTTTTGTTTTCTTTTCTTCAATTTGGCCTTCGCCGAGTATTGGAGAAAAAAGGCAGTTGGGTGCATGGGCACCCGCAGAAAACTTTCTAGGGGGGGGGGGAAATGCTGGCTCATAGCACTCATAATTCTACTTTCCCTTAACGTGTGTTTCCAGAGAAGTAATTACGTTAGCGGAGAAGCCTTGATTAATAATGTAGGCCTCCTCGTTTAACCGAAATCAGCATCGCTCCCGCTACGCTTGGCTAGAGATGCAAGGCCCCCCATCTTTTGACCTACATAACTAATGCAGTGGTCGACGCCCCAAAGAAAAGAATAACCGGAACACAAGATAGTGTCTGGACACCGGTCAATGGAATAAAACATCTTGGCGTAACAAAGACTCTAGGTTTCGGGGTAAAGAGAGGTGGGGGGGGGTTCAAGAGATGGGGGTTAAGAGATGGGGGTCGAATACAAATTCAATTAGGCCAAGTCTATGTAACTTTAATTATTATTCATCTTTAGAGAAAAAAAAATGAAGTCGTAAAGAGCGTACAAGATAGGGCAATCTACTCGTACTTTCAAATATACGTTCTATGCGTGATATCATCATTTTGTTTTCAATGATCTCGCATCAGGATGTGGGTATCAAAATAAGCCAGGCATCATCGATTCTATTTTGGGGAATTGAAGTCATTCAAGTTTTATTTATGTGCTAGAGAAACCCAAAATAAATGCAATTAAGATTTACGTCATAATATCGTTTTTACTAAATAAATCTAGGTTTGAGGAATCTCAAGTTTTCATCATTTTCTTCCAATCCATATTTTGAATAGAAGAATCAATGAAAATTACGTCATCTAAGCGCATTGTGTAGACTAACCAACAAGTGAAATCCATTGCACTTATTTTAATTGGCCTACCTACGTTAGTAGTATAACATACACCTAAGTCACGTGACCTCTCTTTTGAGATTTATCTTGACATTAATTCATTTTTTTATTTATTTTGAATCAGTAGTCAACGTACAGAAACAATTTTGTTTTTTGTGTGGATTAAGTTCTAGTCGTAATAAGCTGGATGCCATTACCGGGTTCTTTGGGAACTCCTCTTAATACTGTCGAGAAGTCGGCAGTACAGAATATTTAAAAAAAAAAAAATGCTTGTTCTTAATGTCCATTAGTGGTCAGAGGTTCTAAAACTTTTTTGGGGGGGACTTTGCTAAATTTGGCAGATTTTTAAATTTTTTTTTTTATCTCACTGCCCCTTCCCCTCTTCTTGCTGTTATGAATAGGAAAACATGTATCTTCATTGACATGTACGCCTTGATTCTATTTAATTACGCCTTATCTATTTAAACAAAAAAACAACAACCACCAAAAAAACTATTTTGAAAGTTGACTCAATTCTGAGATGACAAAAAAACAACCCGTTTATTCTGTACATTGAGTCACAATGAATACCTTGAGATCTTCGAAGATATAAGTTGATAAATTTATAAATAAAACGTATATCTTCAGATATTTAAAAACTTATTGTTATCTGTTTTTTTTATTATAGTGTATTGTCTGCTGGAGAAGGCGTAGTGCCGAAACGTCGGTTTAATTGTGATGCTTTTTATTTTCAAGCCCAAACACTTCATGTTGACAACTCCATATGTTTAATATAAATGGTGCTATGTGATAGAAGAGATGTCACGCAGCGAGCTTCTTGCATGACCTCTGAACTCAGGTTAAAATTAGGCTGACTAAGTTTTCTTTAGAGGAGGCGACTGTAAAAGTAATCAATAAGGAGCCACGGGTATGGTATAGGACTGTATGTTGGACCATCCATAGGTCTGTCTGTGGGACACCCTATAGGTCTGTCTGTAGGACCGTCTATAAGTCTGTCTATAGGACCGTCTATAGGACTGTCTGTAGGACCGTCTATAGGTCTGTCTGTAGGACCGTCTTTAGGTCTGTCTGTAGGACCGTCTATAGGACTGTATGTTGGACCGTATATAGGTCTGTCTGTAGGACCGTCTATAGGTGTGTCTGTAGGACCGTCTATAAGTCTGTCTGTAGAACCGTCTATAGAACTTTATGTAGGAAAGTCTATAGGTCTGTCTGTAGGACCGTCTACAGGTCTGTCTGTGGGACCGTCTATAGGTCTGTCTGTAGGACCGTCTATAGGTCTGTCTGTAGGACCGTCTATAGGTCTGTCTGTAGGACCGTCTACAGGTCTGTCTGTAGGGCCGTCTATAGGTCGATCTGTAGGCCTATTGTTTAAAGGCCGGCATGCTTTAGGACTATCTGTATAATGATCCTTTAAAGTTTGGCCGTTGGGGCTTTGGACTGTCGTGTTAAAGCTAATTAGAAGTTGTCTTTTTTTTAACAGTTGGACCTACCAGGTATTAGCTCAAAATACCCGGACCTTGTTAGTTCCATCTATCATTTTTGTAAATATAGCTTTAAAAAATATCTGACATCATTGATGTTGATAATAAAGAAAAACACAGGCTTTCATTTGTGTTATTTAACTTCTAAGTTAAAATATAAAAAGCCTATTTGCATTTGCCTGCTGCTTCGTAAAGCTTATAAAAAATCTTGTTATAGGTCCTACATATTTTTACAGAATTTTTTATTTTTTTTATTTTATACTGTACTTTTTTTGTATAGAATAAATTAGATACCAATATTTTATTATTTTGTTTCATGATATCAATTTAAATTGAAATCAGTTTTCCTCGAAGCCGAGAGTAGTTTTTGCAATGACCTTTACTGTGTTGTCTGCCGAATGGCATGTTTTTACGACATAATCAGTCGAAAGACAGGTCAGTGACCTTTACTTAGGGTGTGAACTGAGTGCATTCTTTTTTCTCTCCGCTTCGTGATGGTCCCAGCTTGACCTTTGCTCTCAGTTGCCGAATCACCGGAAGAGTCTCATATTTCAATCTAGGCAACGGAGTGCACCCCTCTCGCGTTCCTCTCGCGTTCCTCTCGCGTTCCTCTCTCCTAGATTGAAATATGAGACTCTTCCGGTGATTCGGCAACTGAGAGCAAAGGTCAAGCTGGGACCATCACGAAGCGGAGAGAAAAACGAATGCACTCAGTTCACACCCTAACACGGTCGGCCGAATGACGTTTCAACGACCTTTACGATGTCGTCAGCCGAATGACATGTCAATGACCTTCACTATGACGTCAGCCGATCGTCAAGACAATGACCTTTACAATGCCATAAGCCGAATGAAATGTTCTTATTTTAATTCTGCAAAAAAAAAAAAAAAAAAAAAAAAAAAAATCTGGCATCATGGAGTCTTACATCAAGCTTATCAGAGTTTGTACTGCTTTCAAGATGTCAAAAATATCATTTTTAAATTGACTTATAATTGAGTCTAGAGACTTTGAATATTTCATGTTTAGATACATGCGAGACGAAAATAAGTATATTAAAAAAATATATTCCTATTATTTATATATATTACAGTATCTCGTCTCTCTGATATTGCTCCCATCTTTGCGTTTTGCGTTTCTATGAAATTTGATTGAAGATTGACAATAAAAAAAAAAAATAAAATCTTTTTTCTTTATTTTGAAAATGGAAATATTTTTTTTTTCATTTTAGCAGCTATGTCCAAAATTCTTATTTGAGCAAGACTATTCTTTGAAGTTGTAAAATGTAATCTGTAAGGGATTCTAACTGAATTGAGAAAGTCGTCACTTCATATGGCGAAATGCCATCTCCATAAGCGAGTCGACTTTGGAGGAGAAGGAATTCAAATCCAGAAAGTTTGGTAAAATGTTTTCTTTACTAGAAAAAATTTTCAGTTACATTCACAAGCGGAAAACAAAAATTATAATACCCTAAAAATTTATCTTTGCTTTAAAGAATTCTTTGTCTTTCTTTTTTTGCTAAGTGGTTACTGAAGACAAGTTCAAGAGTTCGCTGGTACTCCCAGGCACAGAACAAGCAGCAAGCAGTGAGTAGAGTCCAAGGAGTGACGAGGAAAGTCCCAGGAGCGGTGAGGAGAGTCCCAGGAGCGGTTAGGAGAGTCCCAGGAGCAGCGAGGAGAGTCCCAGGAGCGGTGAGGAGAGTCGCCAGGAGCCGCGAGGACAGTCATCAGGAGCGGCGAGTAGAGTCCCAGGAGAGTTGAGGAGAGTCACCAGGAGCGGCGAGGAGCGTCCCAGGAGCGTTGAGGTGAGTCCAGGAGCTGTGAGGAGAGTCCCAAGAGTGGTGAAGAGAGTCCCAGAAGCAGCGAGGAGAGTCCCAGGAGCGGCGAGGAGAGTCACCAGGAGCGGCGAGGAGAGTCACCAGGAGCGGTGAGGTGAGAAACTGTGCCTTACTTTAAATGGGGGTTCTCTGCCTTTTACAAACACATTTTCATTAATTCTTCATCACTTTAATTAAAGGACTAACCGATGATTCAAAGTAAAGAAGCCAATTGGTAATGCACTCTGCTCACACATACGTTTCTTTCTTAATTCATAAATAAATATTTTTATTTTAAAATTTGAAAAACGTAATATTTATATATATATATATATATATAGTATATTATATATGTAAAAAATCATTTTACTTGATATGATATCAATTTTGTTTGATATTGTTTGAATTTTTTTTTTCAAGTTTTTTTTCTAGGATTAGTTTTGAGTTTAGTTTCTTATGTTTAATTTTTTTTTGTTGGTGTTGATAAAAGTTGATACTAGTTCTTCAGGTATCGTCAAATAACCATCAACTCTGTTCGCACACAACCCTTTCATGTCGTCTCCTATAAGAAGAACTTTTATTAGGCCTTGACAACAGAGACATTTTTTTTTCTTGAAAGAAAAAAAAAAACCCAGCAGTTTCCTTATTTTGTTCCAAGGAAGATGATTGGCTGTGGCTGCATCCCCCGCTGGCATCTGATTGGATAAATTCCCGTATTGTGACCCCTCAGATGGGACAGGTTGCATTTACTTTTTTTTTTTTTTTCAAGTCTGAGAACGACCACCTCATCCCCGGGAGACACGACCATCTGTAATCAACTTAGTGGAATGAATGACATAGGGAATCCACTCAGTTGACTTTAAGGAGACGATCTGATCCCATTAGGTGAACAATTCCCCTGAATTGTTTTTTTTTTTTTTTTTTTTTTGAGTAAGATAATAGACACCACAGTGTAGATAAGCAAGCAGATACAACGTCTGTTACCTTGAAAATATGTTTACAAAATGAAAAAAAAAAAAAAACAACATATGAATAATCATGTTATCTTTAAAAAAAAAATACCCAATCACTTATTTCGGTTGGTTGTTTAAAAAATATATATGTATAGTATTTGACAAATAATATGCAACGTCTTTAGCACAGGTCGGATATGACGTAATATGGGCAGACGTTTTAGCGTGTTCAGAGAGTATGTGATGAATTCTCAAAAAGTATTTAATGCTAAGTTGTTATAATCTCCAACGAAATGAGTAAAAAGCAACATGATTTTAGGATTATAAAAACTGAATCGTATTATATCGCAAAATTAATGATAATAAACGGCAAAAGTAAAGGTAAATAAATGATAATAGTCATGCAAGCCAATGGTAATAAACTGCAAAAGTATGGGTAACAAATGGTAAAAATGATTGGGAATAAATGATAAAAATAATAACATAGAATTAATGGGAAAACACGCAGGGGCAAAAAAAACAAAAAAAACAACCCAACACTAGATTTTCTGAGACGGAATGTGGCCCAAGTATTCGGGTAAGCTGCACCACATGAGAACTGCGCCACATGAGAACCGCGCCGCGTGATGATTGCACCACTTGAGAATCCCGAGCAGTTATTGGTTTCAAGTTCGTCCATACGGGCAATGGCGTAATGAGACGACCAGGGCTTGCACGCCTTCGTTCACACATTCTGGGTTCATCCAATGTCTTATTTTTTTCCTCTTAATATCCTTCACCGAGACACGCTACGTTCATGCCTTATTTCTATACTCTCTCTCTCTCTCACACTCTCTCTCTCTTTCTCTCTCTCTCTCTTTCTCTCCCTTTTCGTTCACTTCTCTCGCGCTCACTTCTCTCTCTTTCTCGACCTCTTCTCTCTCTCTCTCTTGATATTCTCTCTATTTTTGCTCTCTCGTCTCTTTTACTCTTCCCTCTCTTCTCTCCCTTCCTCTTATCTCTTTCTATTTCTTATTCACTCTATCTTGCTCTTTCTCTATTCTCATTCTCTCTTTCTGTATTGATCTCACTCTGTCAATGTCGTTTATCTCTTTCTTCGCTCGCTCTTCTCCCCTCTTTCTTTTCTCTCTCTCTCTCTCTCTCTCTTCTTCCCTCTTCCTTCTCGTCCTTTCTATTTCTCTTTCTCTTCTCTCTTATCTTTCTCTGTCTCTCTTCACTGTCTCACCTCTCACTATCTTTTTATGTCACTATTTCTGTATTATCTCTCTCTCTCTCCTTGTTTCGTTTCTCTCTCTTTCTGTCCTCAATCTCTCTCTCTCTCTCTCTCAGTGTCTTCTCTCTATCTCTGTCCATCTTCTTTCTCCGTCTCTTCTCTCTCTCCGTCTTTCCTCTCTCTCTCTCTCTCTCTCTCTCTCTCTCTCTCTGTCTCTTCTCTCTCAAACTCTCTCCTGCATGTATCCCTTGAATATATCGTCTGCTTCAAAAGATATGTTAGCACATATTTCAATAACTATTATCACTGTATATTCTTCCAGATTATCGACTTATCCCATATGTTTTTTTCTGATGAAAACTGTTGAAACGGGGGGGGGGGGGGAGGAGGAAGGGGGGGCTATTGTCTCTGTGTTAAAATTTGTTGGGGACATTGTTAATTTTTTATTGCCATAAGGNCCCCACCCGTCATCATTTTACAACCCACTACCCATATCCCCTTACATTTCCCACCAATACCCACAATTATTTTTTTGACATCGGTGATTGATTTTTTTTTTTTTATGGGGGCCGGGGAGGACATTTTAAATCTGACTATAGACGAGACATCAATAATGCATGACCCCTGCGTCGGGTCATGACAGCCCCCCCTCCCCCCCAAATTTCTCCTCCTCCTGGGTCCGGGGGTATGACCTGGTCTGGCAGGTCGTAAATAAGAAATTGACATCCAAGGACCAACAGCCCAGGGTTAATAGAACTTAGTGCCTGCGCTATACTTCACGCCTACAGACCACCGCAGAGAGTGTCTGGTGTAGATGATAGAAACATGATATTTGAATGTTTCATAACATAACCCAATGGGAGATCTGGAGTGGTATTAATTTTTTTTTTTAAATCAAAGAATTTAAACGTCTGTCTGACTTGATAGCATGGGCGCCCGCAGAAAACTTTCTAATGTGTGGGGGGGGGGGGGTGGCAAAAAAAATCGATTAACTTTCCAGGGGGGGGGGCAAAAAATTTTTAGTAATGTTTTAATATAGTTTTAATTTACTTTTCGTCTGCTTCAAAAGATATGTTAGCACATATTTCAATAACTATTATCACTGTATATTCTTCCAGATTATCGACTTATCCCATATGTTTTTTTCTGATGAAAACTGTTGAAACGGGGGGGGGGAGGAGGAGGAAGGGGGGGCTATTGTCTCTGTGTTAAAATCTGTTGGAGACATTGTTAATTTTTTAATGCCATAAGGATCTAGACATAATCCTACACGTGGTAAAAGGGGAAAACAAAATTAAATTACAACTACAACGACAACACCAACAACTACAACAACAACAACTACAAGTACAAGAACAACAACACGTTCACTTCACATCGGTTGATCTTTGATACTGTCCTCACCGTTAGCACTTTAAGAATACGAAACCGTTGAACGCCTCATTATTAATTTTGACAGACCTTCCAACCGAGACAAATGTCTCTTGTTGTTATTCAACTGCCCTTTCGTCGCCGCCCTTACTATTGTTGCATTTTCTCTCATTGTCATTCCACCAATCCCTTCTCTCTCCCCCCCACCCCACCCACCCCACCCGTCATCATTTTACAACCCACTACCCATATCCCCTTACATTTCCCACCAATACCCACAATTATTTTTTTGACATCGGTGATTGATTTTTTTTTTTTTATGGGGGCCGGGGAGGACATTTTGAAGGAAACAATATGTGTTGTTATAGTCGTAGTTGTAAGAAACAAATTTTTAGTAATGTTTTAATATAGTTTTAATTTACTTTAGCGTATTTGTATGGTGAACGAACGGACAGGACATCAGCTTAGTTACTTTCTCTTTATTTTCTCTTTACTTTAATACATTTTGTGTCTATTTTTGTCAAAAAAATTTTTATCCAATCAATCCAGGGTGCCCCACCTTGCCCCTACCTGCGGGCGCCCATGCTTGATGGTCTTATTAAAGTCTTTCATAACTGCTGTGAATGCACCAGAATCAAATCACTTCAAGACAGGACGCTATTGCGATAGTAACCCAAGCACAATATAATTGACACAAATCAATTTTAATCGCACTCAATCGCCCCCTCCATCATCCTACTCCACCCTCCTGTCCGTGCTCTCCCTGCACCCTCCCTTCAGTCCTGTCCATCCACCCTGTCCTCCCCTAGCCTTCCAGCCTGCCCTCTCCCTTACCTCCACCCTGCCCTTCGTCTTGTCATCCCCTCCCTCCCCTCTACTTTCCCCACCACCCTCCCCTCAATCCTCCCTTTTAACCCACCCATCCATCCTTCCCTCCACCTAACCCATCCATCATCCTCTCCACCCACCCTATCCATCCTTCCATGCACCTACCCCACAAAGCCCACCCACCCCATTCATCCTTCCTTCCACCCTATCCATCCATGCTACCTCAACCCATCCTATCCATCCTTCCCTCCACCCTCCCCATTCTATGCTTCCATCCATCCACCCACCCATCCTCCCCTCCACCCATCCCATCCATCCATCCGTACTTCCATCCCATCCATGCTTCCGTCCACCCACCCCATCCATCTTTCCCTCCACCAACCCCATATATCCTCCCTTTCTCTCCTACCCCCACCCTTCCCAGCCATCCTCCCCTCCACTTACCCCATCCATTCTTCCCTCCGCCCACACCATCCATCCTTCCCCTCCACCCACCCATCCATCCTCCCCTCTACCCTCCCAATTCTATGCTTCCATCCATCCACCCCAGCCATCCTCTCCTCCACCCAGCCCATCCATCCTCCCCTCCACCCTTCCCATCCATCATACCCGCCACCTCAAGGACCCATTAAAAATATCAGTAGTTTCATCAAACCCATCATATATATATATTTATCAAACTGTCCAAATCTTGTGTCAGTTGGTCATGATATATTGGTACTTTGTCAGGCAAACCCGACCGACCATCGGGCTCAAGGTTATTACCTCAATTATAAATATATATAAAAAAAACCTGCATATATAGTGGGCCCTTATTGCCAACTGGACCAAAGTATAATATTAAATAATCGCTAGGGTCGACAGACAATACATCAACAACTGCTTGGCTAAGTGAGAGTCAACAGTAAGGACGTGTGGGTGTGTGGGTGGGGTGTGGAACACAGCCCATTAATTGAATGCCACATTGTTGTGCCCGAAGCACTCACAAGTTCCCGATACACGCTCAGGCTGTCTCGCAGGAGTGCTGTCCCGTGACAGTATAGTTAGTCATTAACCCTCCATTTATCCCCTTACCGACCATGTGACTACACTATCAACATTTGGAAAATACAACTTTTATCACTCACATAGACCCCCTTTTATGTAACAATCGTGTTAGTTTCCAACAACCTATTTTGTTCACATCCCAGTTGCTACTGACACGTTAAATTATGGAGCAATATTGCTATTTATATAGACAATTTTATTTACAAATATTATTTTATATATTTATTTTATATTTTATATATATATCATGGTGGTTACGAGACGCAATATCCGGTCGCTGTTTCCAAGTATAGAACTTGGCAACGGATGCCATGCACTGCTCTTAAATGACGCGCTTAAGACATTACAGCTACAATTGTCCTATAAAGAATGTAGGTCAATTATGTACATTTGAAGGGCCGCGACAAAAATGTATAGAAGTGACACATTGGGAAAAATGCAGTATTTGGATAAAAGATGTTTCCACAAAAACATAATTTGACTTTTTCGATTTCGGCTGTGTTAGATAAACACAACACCAACATCGTAATATGTTTTCATCCAACAGAACGTAGCTCCGTTTAAACACACGTTATTGTTTCTGTCTATTACTAGGGGCCTGCTATGTGTACGGTGTAAATGATACGCTGGTGTTACAACAGATCTCGCGATTGCATGGGGAAGGGGTCATAACTCTGGGTGGTTCTTTTTTCACCACCATGGGCTAATTACCGTTCCTTTGTTGTGCGAAGTCCATAACAGAAGAAACGCGTAGCCTTGATGATGGATGCTGTATAATTCATAGGGTTGTTGAAGGATGCTGCATCATTCATAGAGTTGTTAATGGATGATGTATCATTCAATGAGTTAATGATGGATGCTGTATAATTCATAGGGTTGTTGAAGGATGCTGCATCATTCATAGAGTTGTTAATGGATGATGTATCATTCATTGAGTTAATGATGGATGCTGTATAATTCATAGGGTTGTTGAAGGATGCTGCATCATTCATAGAGTTGTTAATGGATGATGTATCATTCATTGAGTTAATGATGGATGCTGTATACTTCATAGATTTGATGATAGATGCTTTATCGTCCTTAAAGTTGAGGAATGTTTTTTTCTGAATGTCTTGCCTTGCATGATGATTGTCAACTGTTTATTTGTAACAAGAGACCGATGATATAACACATGCTACTTACCCTTAATACCAAGTGTAGACCACGCATGTACACTGAAAAGTTCGATATCTTTAATACGGACCAGCACTGAACTCAAACAAGGTACAGTGTCTTATATCAGGTCTAGTCTGAGACAAATGAACGAACTGACCTATGGACTTTTAAAAAAAGTATTCTTTTGTCATTTTTTGTCGAAATTCCATGCGCTGTCAATAAACGTTCTGGATGATATTACAAAACCAGCAAACATTTTTAAAAAAAATTTGTTCACCTGCATTAACTTTTTAAGGAATGGATTGATAACCCGTTCTGATAAAACAATTGATTTGTGTATAATGTATAGGCATTACTGTCGAAATGCTGTATCTGTTGTGTTGCAAATCATCCACTCATGGCAATGAGTGTCTAACCTTCCAGCCAAGTCTACCGCTTGGTCACAGAACAGCACAACCAAAAGTAATAGTCTTCAAATCAACAAACACTCCACGGCTTGTTACAATATATACATTTAATATGCCTCTTCAAGATGACAATCATTGTACTTCCCTATACAGCTTGTAACCGTTCCACTTCACAATAAATGTAGTTGAAATCCCCACACATAGAAACATCACGCAGGAAGCTGTATTCTGAATAGCGCACAACGGCCATCTCTCTTCTCTAACAACAACGAAAACTAAAGCGTCACTTCCCACTACACAATTACGTCACAACACTCTCACACAAACGATACAGCTACACATAAAATCTTTGACTAAACATCTTTTCCCTATCAAACATTGAAACAATAATCTACACATAACAACAGCGATTCTCATACCCTAGACAATTACCTCAATACTTATCAACAGACAGATGCTTAGAAAAAAAAAGCCTTAATTAAAAATTTCGTCTGGACGCTAAGCATGCAAACACGATTACAACATTGAACATCTAGTCGATGAAAGTCAATTGAATATGCAAATGATATGTTCCTTTAGTGTGTCTGGTTTTTTTTTTTTTTAAAGTAAAAATAAAATTGTAAATAAATAATTTCACATGTCTTCTTGATGTGTGTTTCTGTAAGGATTTAAAGAAAATAATCTATTCTTGTTGAATATCAAAATTTCACTATGTACTCAGAACAAATTTATCATAGTATGAAGATCTACATGAATATTTTGAACACTCAGATCGTGGTCAGTGTTACACCAGATTTATTCGGTAGATTGTATTGTCAAAGTTCGTGTGATATGCCATAACATTGATTCCGGATATTGTATTGTTATCGTATAACAATGCCGTTTGCTTGACCCGCGTTTCATACAACATGTCCTCCTTCAGTAGTGACAAAAGGAAAGTACGGTTGGGTGTACTTTGATGAGTCCATTGCTGGGGCTCACAACAATTGATTTAGAACCGTCACGCACTGCCGACGATAATACAATTTGTACGGTTAATTTGGAGAGGGGTGGTGGTGTTGGGGTGGGTTGGTCGGGGGGGGGGGGGGGGGGGGGGGGGGGGGGGGGGGGGGGGGGGGGGGGTGGAGAATAGGATGACATGGAATAGGAAAGAAACGAATTAACCGACTTTTGGAAGGAGTTATGGAAATGTACGTCTCAGCTGTCGTCTGATTGTGATAATCTTGAGGTTTTTGATTGGTTGTTTTAATAAGCTGCTTGTAAAGATCTCGATGTTGTGATTGTTTTTTTGTTTTTTTTTTATCTTGTTCTTTATAACATTGTTGGTATTTAATGGTTGATATAGTTTGGTTATTGTGCCCTGTTTGTCATAGATGGGTAGTTATGATCTTGTTTAAATTTTTAGTAGTTATACTTTTTTTTTTCAACATGGACATCTTTGATCAATTTCTTTTAACTTGTGTGTTATTATCTTTTTGTTATAGTATTGATGTTTCAAAATGGTTGCTTTTCTAGTCAGGATTTTCAAGTTTCCTTTTTTAGTCTGTTTTTCTACATGTTGTCTAAAAGGGGATTCTGTTATAGCCCTATATGTACATTTATATGCAGATTGTTGACTCAATTTTTGTTCACAGTCGAATCCTTTTATTGAACTGCAGAATTATGTCCCGTTGTGGTTGTGGCACAGTCTAAACCCTAAGCCAATTGTGTTTGTGGAACAGTCTAAGCCAATTGTGTTTGTGGAACAGTCTAAGCCAATTGTGTTTGTGGAACAGTCTAAGCCAATTGTGTTTGTGGAACAGTCTAAGCCAATTGTGTTTGTGAAACAGTCTAAACAAATTGTGTTTGTGAAACAGTCTAAACCAATTGTTTGTGAAACAGTCTAAACAAACAGTGTTTGTGAAACAGTCTAAACCAATTGTGTTTGTGAAACAGTCATAACCAAATGAGTTTGTGAAAAAGTTTAAACCAATTGTGTTTGTGAAACAGTCTAAATCATTTTTTTTGGGAAATAGTCTAAACCAACTGTGTTTGTGAAACAGTCTAAACCTACTGTGTTTATGAAACAGTCTTAACCAATTGTGTTTGTGAAACAGTCTAAACCAATTGTGTTTGTGAAACAGTCTAAACCAATTGTTTGTGAAACAGTCTAAACCAACAGTGTTTGTGAAACAGTCTAAACCAATTGTGTTTGTGAAACAGTCATAACCAATTGAGTTTGTGAAAAAAGTTTAAACCAATTGTGTTTGTGAAACAGTCTAAATCAATTTTTTTGGGGAAATAGTCTAAACCAACTGTGTTTGTGAAACAGTCTAAACCTACTGTGTTTATGAAACAGTCTTAACCAATTGTGTTTGTGAAACTGTCTAAACCAATTGTGTTTGTGAAACAGTCTAAAACAATTGTGGTTGTGTCACAGTCTACACCAATTGTGTTAGTCAAACAGTTTAAACCAAATGTGTTGGTGAAACAGTCTAAACCAATTGTATTTGTGAAACAGTCTAAATCAATTGTGTTAGTGAAACAGTCTAAACCAACTGTGGTATTGCCAGAGTCTAAACCAATTGTGTTTGTGTAACGGTCTAAAACAATAAACTTTTCCTAGTGTTTGCGGGTCATCATGCAAACACCGTTTCACTAGATTTTACAAGAAGATTCTTACTAGAGTTGGAAAAATCTAACTTGTCCTTCTAGAGCAATGGTCGGCAAAACTCATTAGTCCAAATTGGAAAAAATTGGTAGCAAAAAAATGTTTGAGGGCCAAATTTCTTTTGAAGAACCTGTCAAGAGCCATGTTTTTTTGGAGTCAAAACCGATTTCTGGCCGACTGGCCGAGTGACATTTAGGTCGCTTAAGAGCCTCATGCGTCTCACGAACCGCGTTTTAAAGAGCACTGTTCTAAACTAAGGGTTCCATTGTAAACTTTCTAGAACTCTTCTTAATAGAGATGGAGAAATCTAACTTGTCCTTCGAGACTAAGAGTTCCATTGTAAACTTTCTAGAACTCTTCTTAATAGAGATGGAGAAATCTAACTTGTCCTTCTAGACTAAGGGTTCCATTGTAAACTTTCTAGAACTCTTCTTAATAGAGATGGAGAAATCTAACTTGTCCTTCTAGACTATGTGTTTAATTGTAAACTTTCTAGAACTCTTCTTAATAGAGATGGAGGAATCTAACTTGTCCTTCTAGACTAAGGATTCCATTGTAAACTTTCTAGAACTCTTCTTAATAGAGATGGAGAAATCTAACTTGTCCTTCTAGACCAAGGGTTCCATTGTAAACTTTCCAGAACTCTTCTTAATAGAGATGAAGAAATCTAACTTGTCCTTCTAGACTAAGGGTTCCATTGTAAACTTTGCAGAACTCTTTTTAATAGAGATGGAGAAATCTAACTTGTCCTTCGAGACAAAGGGTTCCATTGTAAACTTTCTAGAACTCTTCTTAATAGAGATGGAGAAATCTAACTTGTCCTTGGAGACTAAGGGTTCCATTGTAAACTTTCTAGAACTCTTCTTAATAGAGATGGAGAAATCTAACTTGTCCTTCTAGACTAAGGGTTCCATTGTAAACTTTCTAGAACTCTTCTTAATAGAGATGGAGAAATCTAACTTGTCCTTCTACACTAAGGGTTCCATTGTAAACTTTCTAGAACTCTTCTTAATAGAGATGGAGAAATCTAACTTGTCCTTCTACACTAAGGGTTCCATTGTAAACTTTCTAGAACTCTTCTTAATAGAGATGGAGAAATCTAACTTGTCCTTCTAGACTATGTGTTTAATTGTAAACTTTCTAGAACTCTTCTTAATAGAGATGGAGGAATCTAACTTGTCCTTCTAGACTAAGGATTCCATTGTAAACTTTCTAGAACTCTTCTTAATAGAGATGGAGAAATCTAACTTGTCCTTCTAGACCAAGGGTTCCATTGTAAACTTTCCAGAACTCTTCTTAATAGAGATGAAGAAATCTAACTTGTCCTTCTAGACTAAGGGTTCCATTGTAAACTTTGCAGAACTCTTCTTAATAGAGATGAAGAAATCTAACTTGTCCTTCTAGACTATGTGTTTAATTGTAAACTTTCTAGAACTCTTCTTAATAGAGATGGAGGAATCTAACTTGTCCTTCTAGACTAAGGATTCCATTGTAAACTTTCTAGAACTCTTCTTAATAGAGATGGAGAAATCTAACTTGTCCTTCTAGACCAAGGGTTCCATTGTAAACTTTCCAGAACTCTTCTTAATAGAGATGAAGAAGTCTAACTTGTCCTTGTAGACTAAGGGTTCCATTGTAAACTTTGCAGAACTCTTTTTAATAGAGATGGAGAAATCTAACTTGTCCTTCGAGACTAAGGGTTCCATTGTAAACTTTCTAGAACTCTTCTTAATAGAGATGGAGAAATCTAACTTGTCCTTGGAGACTAAGGGTTCCATTGTAAACTTTCTAGAACTCTTTTTAATAGAGATGGAGAAATCTAACTTGTCCTTCTAGACTAAGAGTTCCATTGTAAACTTTCTAGAACTCTTCTTAATAGAGATGGAGAAATCTAACTTGTCCTTCTAGACTAAGAGTTCCATTGTAAACTTTGCAGAACTCTTTTTAATAGAGATGGAGAAATCTAACTTGTCCTTCGAGACTAAGGGTTCCATTGTAAACTTTCTAGAACTCTTCTTAATAGAGATGGAGAAATCTAACTTGTCCTTCGAGACTAAGGGTTCCATTGTAAACTTTCTAGAACTCTTCTTAATAGAGATGGAGAAATCTAACTTGTCCTTCTAGACTAAGAGTTCCATTGTAAACTTTGCAGAACTCTTTTTAATAGAGATGGAGAAATCTAACTTGTCCTTCTAGACTAAGGGTTCCATTGTAAACTTTCTAGAACTCTTCTTAATAGAGATGGAGAAATCTAACTTGTCCTTCTACACTAAGGGTTCCAGTGTAAACTTTCTAGAACTCTTCTTAATAGAGATGGAGAAATCTAACTTGTCCTTCTAGACTAAGAGTTCCATTGTAAACTTTGCAGAACTCTTTTTAATAGAGATGGAGAAATCTAACTTGTCCTTCTAGACTAAGAGTTCCATTGTAAACTTTCTAGAACTCTTCTTAATAGAGATGGAGAAATCTAACTTGTCCTTCTAGACTAAGGGTTCCATTGTAAACTTTCTAGAACTCTTCTTAATAGAGATGGAGAAATCTAACTTGTCCTTCTAGACTAAGGGTTCCATTGTAAACTTTCTAGAACTCTTTTTAATAGAGATGGAGAAATCTAACTTGTCCTTCTAGACTAAGGGTTCCATTGTAAACTTTCTAGAACTCTTCTTAATAGAGATGGAGAAATCTAACTTGTCCTTCTAGACTAAGGGTTCCATTCTAAGCTTTCCAGAACTCTTCTTAATAGAGATGGAGAAATTTGACGTGCCCTACTAGATTAATGGTTCGATTCTAGATATGTATCCCCCCTCCCCCACCCTAAAAGTTAGAATATGGTAGAGATACAAGAATTACGAAACCTACAAGATATTCACTGTGTGTGAGTGTGAGTGTGAGTTTGTGTGTGAGTGTGTGTGTATTTGTAATTAATTTTTTACATTTCTTCTGTTATACGTATTCACGTTCTGTAGGTTAAAATAGTTTTTATTTCAAGATTATATTTGATTTTATACTTTTTAGATTAAACTTGTTAGTATAAAATCATTGTTTATTGTTGGTTAGATTGTAGCGTTAGATTTGGTGTTGTTTTTCCTTGCACATTTGGTTTAAAGACTTTGTTACGTATTGTTCATCTAACGAGCCAATATCATTGAACTCAAAAAATTCGTAAAAACTCATAACGGTACGTAACACTGTTTATGCCAACAATATCGGGCCCTTCAAGTTGTCAAGCCCCGTTTCGCGAGAGCGTAAGCGTCTCCGAGGACACTTGGGGGCGTCCACATGGGGTTTGCCTCTTCGTGGCGTGGCGGACTCGTAGGGAGGTCTTGTCCACCCGTAGCCGAAAAAAACCCCGGCCGACAGCATGACTCACAACGTAACGGGAGTAGTAACACAATAACATGATTTTTTGTTGCCGTTAATGGATATGGGGCCTGAGTGGCGGTAAAACCCATGCCGATGTGCAGCCGCGAGAAAGCTGTTCCAAAGCAACCGTTTCGTCCCCAGCTTTTCGTCCCGACCGAAAGACTCCTTGGGCGGTTAAGGGGTGGTAACGCCACACCATTTCCCCCGAAGTGCAAACAAACTCGCAACAACCAATCGGGAGAGGCTCTGCAGACGCTTTAAACGCCGCGTCTTCGGTCGCCCGAGGTTCCCCCCCCCCCGGCCAGTGTGTATGTTCCCGGCGAGCACATTTTGTCGGTGGGGAAACCTGGCGTCTGGCCGTGTGTAAGCGTCCCGAGGGCGGGGAGCATTAATAGCTCGCGCTCGCCGGTCCTCCGACATCATTTCTCAATGTGACATATTTAGTTGTCAAGCCATCCAAGTAGCCCCCAGACGGCTGGACGAAAAGCTTGAACCTGGGTCATAAAAAAGGCTGACCATCTGGCGAAAAAAAACAACAACATTATAAAGCAATGCAATAAATACGGGTAGCTCAAGTAATTTGTACAGGTGGGGGTGGGGGGTGGGGTGGGTTGGTGATTGATTGAGAATCTGAGATTGTCAAGGGTGTGCATTGTAAAGCCACTAATTTTGTTACCAATAAGGATAGCGCACAATCGCCAAGTGAGATGCTTTTCGGATAAAATATCTTGTTTTAGCTCTCGGTCAAAGCCATGTATTTTAGTGAATAATAGTTATTTGTTTTTGGAAATCTCTATTGGTGACTTTATCTGTAGACCAGCACAAATCTAGGAGTTTTATATTTTAAAATGTGTCCTATTATTATTATAATTATTATTATGATTATATTTGTTATGTTATTTTTTTTCTTCTTTTTCTAAATATTTATGGGTCGACCATCAATTTATTTTAATTATATCATTATTTAATTATTATCATTATTTTTATTATAATTATTATTATTATCATTATTATTATTTTATTTTAGGCTTCCTTAGAAATACACAATGAATTTTCTTAAAAAATTATCACTCAAATGACATCCATTAGGAGATCATCAACTGATGAATCCAACTCCAACGTATCAATTAAGCCAGGAGACTGCGGTCGGGTCTGGGAATAACCTGCCCGCCATCATATCCGCGGGCGTTGACCTACACACTATAACCGACCATAATTGAACCGATCTGCCAGCATATTATCTTCCTGAGCAATTGTTTATCGATTGGCCTAATTGAAATGTATCTTTGCTGAATGGCGCCACGCCCAGCCTGCAATTCTCACCCGCACGAAATCCCTGCAGTGTTGAGTACTCACGCTCGGCGCTGTCCTCCACGGGCACCAGGGCACCTATGATTCTGAATCTGACTATACTGCCAGCAAAAAGGGGGGGGGGAGCCGTGTGTGAATTTTTCAGAAAGTCTCATCTAGTTATCAATTTAAAAAAAAAAAATTACATATATAGTTATGATTTCTAATATTTAAAAAAAAAAAACTTTTAAAATAATTATTCAAGAAATATAGTAATATTTATTGTTATTACATTTAAGGCATGACACTGTCGCGTCTACGGCCATCCGGAAGATGTTTATATGGCAATCAATAAGATACTTCCATGGAAATCAGTAAGTTTCTTCCATGGAAATCAGTAAGTTTCTTCCATGGAAATCAGTAAGAAACTTCCATGGCAATCAGTAAGATACTTCCAATACAATCGATATTTTACTTCCATGGCAATCAGTAAGATTCTTCCATGGCAATCAATAAGATACATCCATGGAAATCAGTAAGTTTCTTCCATGGAAATCAGTAAGTTTCTTCCATGGAAATCAGTAAGAGACTTCCATGGCAATCAATAAGATACTTCAATGGCAATCAGCAAGATACTTCCATGGCAATCAGTAAGATACTTCCATGGCAATCAGTAAGATACTTCCATGGAAATCAGTAAGATACTTCCATGGAAATCAGTTAGATACTTCCATGGCAATCAGTATGATACTTCAACGGGAATCAGTAAGATACTTCCATGGCAATCAGTTAGATACTTCCATGGCAATCAGTAAGATACTTCAACGGAAATCAGTAAGATACTTCCATGGCAATCAGATACTTCCATGGCAATCAGTAATATACTTCCATGGCAATCAGTAAGATACTTCCTTGGAAATCAGTAATATACTTCAATGGCAATCAGTTAGATACTTCCATGGCAATCAGTAAGATACTTCCATGGCAATCAGTAATATACTTCCATGGCAATCAGTAAGATACTTCCATGGTAATCAGTAATATACTTCCATGGCAATAAGTAAGATACTTCCATGGCAATCAGTAAGATACTTCCACGGCAATTAGTAGGATATTTCCAGGGCAATCAGTAAGATACTTCCATGGCAATCAGTAAGATACTTCCATGGCAATTAGTACGATACTTTCACGGCAATCAGAAAGATACTTCCATAGCACTCGGTAAGATACATCCAATGAAATTGGTAGTACAGTTCCATGGCAATCAGTAAGATACTTCCATTGCAATCAGTAAGATACTTCCAGGGCTATCAGTAAGATACTTTTACGGAAATCTGTAAAATACTTAAACAGCAATAACTAAGATACTTCCATCCAGCAGTTTAGATAAATCCACAACAATCAGCAAGCTGTTTCCTCTGCCATCCTTAAGATGTTTGTCACTTTTACAGCAATTCTCATAAACAAATAGTCAATTTTTTAACCATTAATTATGTTTGTAGTCGATATATACCTGGAGAGATCACTTGACTCCGTTAAGCATTGATGAGGACCGTGATTTACCCAATCCTCACATTATTCACACATCATTCAAATACAATCCTCAGTAAACCGCTTTTCACACATCTGTTCTAGTTTTAGTTATCCTTGAATTTATTCCCCAACCCAGCTTTATATTTTAATCTTTTCATCAATTATACATCCATACATCCTCATTCATCACAACATTCATTCGTTCATAAAGTTGACATACATAGGTACATCCACAAACAGTTAATTATTGCACGAACCATGCCCTCAAATATTTCATACAATTACCCCAATGTATCGTATATTTATCTCATTGTATCATACACTTATTATGTTATTTTAACAATGTGTAACTAACACGCAAAACATAAGTTTTCTTCTAACATAGAATGATGACATAAAAAAAAAAAAAATCAACAAAGTATCTCCATTAACCAAACAAACCTGGAACAGAGAGTTCTCTACCATGAGAATGTTTAAAAAACCACGGCTCGGAATGCCACTGATGACGCAATCCTTTTAAATTCAGAATTGAAACATCCCTCTATACATGTAAACAACACATGCATTATAATTTTATTGAGAACGTAAAGGTGTTATTTTAAAAAGGCCATACGTGCACTTTTATGGAATATTGTTTAACAACACATGAATTTTGGGGGGGGGGGCGCAATGAGAAGTGTGTGTTTATATTATGTTCTTCTCAAGTACTTATAAGGAAATCCCACGACAAGGGCATTAACAAAGAGCGAATTAATAGAGAATAATTGGGGGCGAGGGGAACGCAAAGAGATTGTTTACAAATAGAGTAAAGTGCGATGGATCGCCATCGGAAAACTGGGCTACCGCAAAAAACCGGAGAATTTCAAAACATTGCATTGGAGTTTTTTTTTGTTGTTGTTTTTTTTTTGTTTGTTAAAAGGATCAATTTGTAACACGCATCTGAAATCACGTAAGAAGAGTAGAAATGGGATGAAGTAGTGTGCTAAGGTAGTAGAAATTAGATGAAGGAATGCGCTACCGTAATAGAAATCAGATGAAGTGTGTTAATAAAATCTTGAGTCTAAGAATCAAGAACTTCTATTTTGTTGGCATCCGTCCGTCACAGAGGATTATCCACATGGGATTATTCTTCAAGGATAATAATCTGGTTCCCAACAGCAAATCGTCTCTCTCCACGCCACTGGATAGAGACGATTTGAGAACATCATTGGATGATGCAGCTTAGCATCTGTGACGTCGCAGGAGTTGTCGGAATGTTTCGTTGCATCAATGTTATCCGCCTTTCGGGACTCCCTCTCCGGGTTTTGATTACATAGTTTCCTTCTCTTAGAAGGGTTGCCTTCCAAGGTTAACGAGTCCACCATCGGGGTGCTTGTGGTGTTTTTGCTTGACTGGCCTCTGGCTGGAAATGAACTCCAGACCACGAACATGAGATTTGCTCAGTTTAGACCACTTGGCCACCCTGCACCCCCATTTATTATTTTATATTAATCTATATAAAAAAAAAAAAATCTATATGGAAAAACGCTCCAAACAATGAATGTTCTAGAAAACACATCTTAATGCACTGCAGACGACCGGAAGCCATGGACCTGGGTCTCCTGGCGCCTGGCAACCATACGATAACATGAGCGTGGCTCCTGTGAAAAATAAAATTCTCCTTTTCCATAGACCAAAATACTCTCCATTAGCTTACGTCTCCAGTGAGTAGTGCTTTTATATCAACGGTTCGCGGAATAAATCCATGGCAACAGTTGTATTTTATAAAAGCCAGAAATTAGACATAGATGCAGACATACGAGGTTAACCATGTTTAAAATGATTTCAATTAAGTACAAAAGTATGCAATTCTCTAACGGAGGAAGGAGTTTATGTAAGATGACTTATTTACTATCATTAGTATAGATTATTATTTACCGTTTATTCAGTGATTCATAATGGTGTGCTCAAAGTGTCCTTATTTACTCTCTTAATTCAAACAATTTTTTTTTTCCTTTGACAAATATTCGAAAAGCCTTATCTTTAAAAAGCTGAATGTGTAAGCTAAATTTGATAACCTGATTTTGGAAAACTGACTTTGGAAAGATGACTTTGGAAATCTGACTTTGCAAACATGGCTTTGGAAAGATAACTTTGGAACCTGACTTTGGAAACATGATTTTGGAAACCTGACTTTGGAAAGATGACATTGGAAACCTGACTTTGGAAACATGACTTTGGAAACATGACTTTGGAAACATGACTTTGGAAAGATGATTTTGGAAAGATGACTTTGGAAACCTGACTTTGGAAACCTGATTTTGGAACGATGGTTTTGGAAAAAATGACGTTTGGAAAGATGACTTCAACTCAAGCAGACCTCTTTCCCGGCCACACATCATAAGGATCCCGTTTCATCTCACCTTGTTCTCCGCGTTACCCGATTCCGTTGCCGCCGTGACGTAATAGGCTCTGTTTATCAAGCGACCCCCCCCCCCCTCGGCCTCTCACCCACGAACGTAAACACCCGCGCCATTGGGTAGGCGGGCCGGGGTGGCCCGATATCAACAGCTTCAACGGTAGATGGTGGGGGGGGGGGGGGGGGGGCGCCAGCTCACGGGTGAGGTTAATTGTTTAAAAGCAAATACAGGCTTGTTGAAGGGTGGTGGTGATCACAGGCACTCGGCGTTGTCAGATCGTTAAGTCCAGGCAATCATCGTCTGCTGCCGCATGTGCAGACCTGCTGCACGTTTCAGTGGTTGCTGAAGCACCTTCCGCTGAAGCGTTTCAACCAATACTGTCAACATGAAAGCGACAGTATCTGCTTCCAAATGTTGACATAATAAATTATGCAACAATATCATTTGAGCTACCGGTACTTAAAATTAAATGATGAAATACCAACAATTATGCAACGATAGTGTTTGGACTAAAATATTGATGAAATCACAACAAATCTGCAGCGATAATATTTAAGCAAAATTAAATGATGGAATCAAAAAAAATTATGCGACAATACTATTGAAAGTAGAATTTAAAATATCTATCTATTTATATCTATATATATATATATAATCTATATCTATATCTATATCTATATATATATATATATCTATATCTATATCTATATATATCTATATATATCTATATATATCTATATATCTATCTATCTATCTATCTATCTATCTATCTATCTATCTATCTATCTATCTATCTATCTATCTATCTATCTATCTATCTATCTATCTATCTATCTAT
>CAXITT010000424.1:448445-503392 GCA_964033795.1 Lymnaea stagnalis | reverse complement strand
ATATATATATATATATATCTATATATATATATATTATCCTCCAATCTCATATGCTGGACTTCCATCTGTCTCGAAGGTAAAGCAGCATGCAATGAAAGATAACACTAGCACTGGTGTAAGACAGTGCAAACAATGTGCGTCGAATGAGAATGATAACAAAGCTGTCTTGTTTTTGAAAAGTTTTTTTTAAGGCAGTTCGGAAACACAAAGTAAGAAACAAATGAAATGACATTATCTGAGGGTAAAGAAACCAACACACCAGCAAATCAATACTTCGGCAAAACCATAGAAGCACAACACTCCAGGAATCACACTTGCCACAAACCATGAAATTGAAAAACCAGCAACCAACATACCATGAACTTGACACACCAGCAACCCAAAACACCATGAACTTGACACAAATGAAACCCAACACTCCATGAGCTTGACACACCAGCAACACAACACACCATGAATTTGACACAACAGCAACCCAACACACAATACACTTGACACACCAGCACGCCATGAAGTTGACACATCAGCACCCCAACACACCAGAAACTTGACACACCAGTGACCTAACACACCATGAATTTGACACACCAGCAACCCAACACACCATGAATTCGACACACCAGTGACCTAACACACCATGCACTTGACACACCAGCATCCCAACGCGCCATGAATTTGACATACCAGCAACCTAACACACCAGAAATTTGACACATAAGCGACCTAACATAGCAGGAACTACTAAACACACGCAACAGAGCAGCAAACCAACACACGAGAAACGAGCAACACAGCAAACCAAACAATCCAACACACACCAGCTACTGAACCCAGCAACAAACCAACACATCTTCAAACCAACACACCAGCAACCAAACATAATAGTGAGTACAAAATAATGGTGAATTTATTAAGTCAACAAATAATGGATTTGAAAAATCCTTCTCAAGTATGAAACAACAAACCCTTTCGATTCCTTTGGTTTGTTTTGTGTTTGTAACAGGTTGTTTTTTTAAGAAGTCCTGAAATAACTTGAAACTGCCTGTAGATTATCTTGTTTGCTCGTTAGTGTCAAAGGTTAATTCAGACAGATTATTATATTTTTGTAACAAATTAGTAAAATGCCATTAATATTAACAGGTAAATATTTGCGATTACAACAAAAAAAAACCCACTTCAAAGATATGTAACTAGATGTACCCTAGTTCCCATTTCATAGTGCAAAGAGCTTTTCCTACATCTTTAAGATATGATACCTTATCCTAACGTTTAAGATATGGCACCTTATCCTACAGGTTAATGATATGACACCTTATGCCCTCGCTATTCAAAGTGGTGGTCCGTGGACCGGTGCCTGTCCGTGGGCCATCATCCACTGGTCCACAGAATTCTTCCAGGAGTAACAAAAAATTTAATTACAATCAGAAGTTTTCAAGAAAGTAACACAAAATTTAATTACAATCAGAAGTTTTCAAGAAAGTAACACAAAATTTAATTACAATCAGAAGTTTTCAAGAAAGTAACACAAAATTTAATTACAATCAGAAGTTTTCAATAAAGTAACACAAAATTTAATTACAATCAGAAGTTTTCAAGAAAGTAACACAAAATTTAATTACAAGCAGAAGTTTTCAAGAAAGTAACACAAAATTTAATTACAATCAGAAGTTTTCAAGAAAGTAACACAAAATTTAATTACAATCAGAAGTTTTCAAGAAAGTAACACAAAATTTAATTACAATCAGAAGTTTTCAAGAAAGTAACACAAAATTTAATTACAATCAGAAGTTTTCAAGAAAGTAACACAAAATTTAATTACAATCAGAAGTTTTCAAGAAAGTAACACAAAATTTAATTACAATCAGAAGTTTTCAAGAAAGTAACACAAAATTTAATTACAATCAGAAGTTTTCAAGAAAGTAACACAAAATTTAATTACAATCAGAAGTTTTCAAGAAAGTAACACAAAATTTAATTACAATCCTGCACTTGCAACCACTAATGCTAACCCTATATAAAATATGTCAATTTTTCGGCAATTAGCACATAAAATGAAACAAATCAATTAAAATAAATTAGATTAATTTTAATAACTATTAGTTAATGTTTTTCATTTTTTGTTTATTTGAAATAGAGTTAGATCCATTCATTCAGCAGTGCTATTAATAAGATAAATCAATTGCAAAATAGATGCGAGTTTTGAGCTCGGCCATTCATTAAAAATAGAACTTGAAGATTTCTTATATCCGCTTCCGGAAACCTGCCGTCTGCTGATGTACAAAATAAACAGAATATCCGACTAAAAATAACAAACTATATTTAAATGAACAGATTCGGAATTTATATTGATACAAATAAAACATTCAGTAAATTTTAGTTAAAATTAGTAAATATTTAGTTGTTTTTTTGTTTTTTTTTATAATAAAAAATTAAAATTTAGTTTCGACCACGTCGCTGCGTTCTACAAAGACTCAAAGAGTGAGTTAGTATTGATTTATTTTAAATCTTAACGAATATAAGAGTACATTTATTTCAACACGTAGTCATAGGTGCACATTTTGGGGGGGGGGGAGGGCGAAGGAGATGCCCCAAATTTGATTGATTAGTTCAGTTCGATCTACTCCAAAAAAAGCAGGAAAAAGATATTGAAAGCACAGAAATATAGATCTGTACCCCAAACTCAAACAATAGATTTGCACTCCTGTACACTGTATGTTGTAAAACTTAAAATATAAATTTTGATATTTTCCTTCAAAATGTTCAAAAGAATAATAGAGCGAATTGAGTTGTTATTTGATACTGAAAAGATCTATTCTATTGTAACTTATTTATAGATGGAAAAGAAAAGACCAATGGATATGTTTATGAAGAGTAAAAAATATGAATGCTGAGCATCGAAAAAATTCGGACTCTCATTCACAATCAGATGATGGAGACATAAATGAAAACGAAGCTTCATCAGCGAAACGAATTCGTACCAGCTTCATTCAAAAACATGACTCCTCGTATATTAGATTTATTTTGCAAGTGTGGGTGATGCTGGTATCCCAAAACCTCAGTGTCTTATTTCCGGCAATGTTTTATCAAATGATGCAATGAAACCATCAGAACTCCAGAGACATTAAACTACTAGACATACAGACATAAGTTCAAAGACCAAAGAGTTCTTCGAAAGGAAGCGTGCTGATTTTAAAAAGCCATCAGAAACTAGTCTTTGATTCATCACACATAACTACATGTGCATTGCGAGCTTCATATAAGGTAGCACTGCGAATTGCCAAAGCTAAAAAAAACATATACAATGGGCGAGGCACTCGTAGCAGGATGCATTAAGGATGTGTGTTTGGAAATGTTAGGTGAAACTGCGGCAAAGAAAGTGAACATTGGAGGTTCCACTCTCAAAGGACACAATAGCTCGACGCCTCGACGATATGGCTTGTGATATTGAAGAACAGCTAATAGAACAGCTGAAATTGGCCAAGTATTTTTCTCTGCAGCTCGATGAATCCACAGACATTGCTAATTTGGCCATTCTGATGGTATATAAGCGATATCAATAAAATGATGACTTGAAGGAAGAGTATTTCTTTTCTACTTCGTTACCAACAAATACAACTAGTTCTGAAGTCTTCAAGGCTGTCCACGATTACATTGTTGGCAAATGTCAGATAGAATTTCAATATTGTGTTGGTGTGTGTACGGATGGCGCTGCCGCCATCACTGGGCGGCGTTCTGGAGTTGTTACCAAGATTAAGGAATTAGCACCAGAATGCAAGTCAACGCACTGTTTTATTCACCGTGAGAGTCTAGCCCCGAAGCAAATATCAAAAGAACTAAACAACGTGCTCAGCGAAGTTGTAAAAGTCGTGAGCCATGTCAAGGCGACTGCTTTAAATTCAATATTATTTGCAGCATTATGTGACGTAATGGGTGCTGAACACAAACAGCTCTTGCTGCATGCTGATGTGCGTTGGTGGTCTCGAAGCAAAGAACTGTCAAGAGTTTTTGAATTGCGAAGAGAGCTCGACCAATTTCTACAGGAGAAAAAAAAAAGGATTGGTCAGACCTATTTCGAAAGGTGAATAGGACAGCCAAGTTGGCTTATTTGGCTGATATCTTTGCCATTTTTAATGAAGTCAATATCTCCATGCAAGGAAGGATGGCTTTATGCTTTACAATGGCTGACAAGATCGATGGACAGAAACGAAAGCTAGCTGCATGGAAGAGTCGAGTATTTGCAGATCGTTTCGATATGTTTCACAATTTGGCAACAACTATCGATGAAGCAGATAAAGATCTTGATGTTTCATCTCTACAAAAAGTCATCATTGGGCACTTTACAAAATCTTTTCCCACATGTTGAAAATATGCCACTGGTTCTAGGAAGAAAAGTTTAGCTTAAGAAACAAACTCGACGTCCTGACCACGGAAAGGCGACACTTAGCGTCCAAAAGATCTCACCACACAGACCTTATAATTTTTCGCTCAGGAAATTTATCTTTCATCATTTAATCTATCTCGAAGCAATTTTCATTATTCATAACGACAGCCACTTGAGTGGCGAGACACACACACTTGTGAACACCCCCCCCCCTCCCTCTTTTTTGTTTTGTTGTTGCGATACTTAGCTCACTTTAAACAACTTGAAGTTATGGAAGACAATACAAAACATTGAAGAAGTGTGGTAGGTGGTCTAGTGTTGGAGCTCCTTGGTCGTGGTGCTTGTAAAAAAAAAGGGGGGGGGAGGGAGGGTGCGAGGTTTGATGCTCCTTCTCAAGTTCCCGTGGAGGGCCTCATATGCACTTAGTTAAGATTTCCATTGATTTCTAATTGAGTTCTTTTTACAATAAGTCAAGTGGCTTTGTCTCGGAAATGTCAAAAATAACCAAAAAAAAAACAAAAAACAACCAAAAGGCATGAGAAGGTGATGAACGAGCCTATAACATAAAGTATGTGGTGGATAGAAATAAATATAACACTTAATGGAGCCACATCAATGAACAGTGCATTAATGAACTAATTAGAGGGAGATTAATGGCAAAACATGTGTGTTTTTTTGTTCATCACTTTCCAGGCTTAGCCTTCACAGTTCATGGTTTGAATCAACAGACAATTTGTCAACACTACACAGCAGCCATTTTGAGAAATCACACTCTATCTAAAAACAGTGGTTCTCCACCTTCCTAATGCTGTTGCCCTTATGTACCTCATAACAGTTTCACATGTTGTGATGACCCCAACCATAAAAGTATGTTTCTAGCAACTTAAGAAATATGTGTTTTCTGATGGTCTTAGACGAACCCTGTGTAAGGGTCATTTGAATCCCCCCCCCCCCCCCCCCCACACAAAGAGGTCGCGACCGACAGAAGGAAGAACATTGATCCAAACTAACGGGACAAGACTAGCTATGGGGTAGTTGACGAAAAAGATTTTCAAAAAAAAAACAACAACAACATAACAACCCCAAAAAAACAGCTGGTCAAGCCAGGGCAGATGTTCAGGTCACGTAAAACTTATTGTTTTCTCCTCACCAAGTACTTATATCCTCAGCAGATAAGACAGTGTTCACACTACATCTTAAACGGGTTCACACAACATCTTAAACAGGGTTCACAGTTTAAAGTGTACACGGCCCAGTGTCTGAATGAGAGCCGTATGAATCTCCTGGATCCCAGACCGACTCGCCCCCCACTCACAATAACATTGCTGCCTCGCTCCTCTCTATCAAAACGCGGCATCGTTTGGCCTGTCTTCAATCATTTCCGTGCAGCACTATGCAGTAAGGTCTGTCATGCTTAAGATAGAAGGGAAAAAAAAACCCTAGAAACATACGTGTTTATTTTAGATGAAATAATTTCCTACTATGCTGCTAAAGACTTACGGAAAGCGCACTTTCGCATTTGCTGGCCCAACAATTTGGAACGCCCTTCCTGTCGATCTCAGAAACAACCACACACTGGAGTTCTTTAAAAACCGATTTAAAGGCACATCTATTTCGCAAACACCTTCTGGGATGATTGTCAACCTTATTTTCCTGTTAATGCATAATGGCTGTGTTGCTTATAGGGTTGAAATGGCAAGAAAGACTTTGAGATTGTATGCTTGTAATTAGTTTTTGTAGTGTTGCGTTTGTTTTAAATGTGGCAAATTATAGATTTGTTTTTTGTTTACCTTGTACCGCGCTTCGAGCCTTTGGGGATGAAGCGTGTTTTTGAAATGAACTGTATTATTATTATTATTATTATTGATTCCACTGCAACAAGATTGCGATTTAATTACCACCAGGTTGCCCGATTTAACTACCACCAGGTTGCCCATTTCAATCACAACCAGGTTGCCCAATTCAATCACAACCAGGTTACCCCGATTCAAACACCACCAGGTTGCCCGATTCAATCAAAACCAGTTTGCCCAATTCAATCACAACCACTTTGCCCAATTCAATCACAACCACGTTGCCTAATTCCATCAAAACCAGGCTGCCCGATTCAATCACAACCAGGTTGCCAAATTCCATCAAAACCAGGTTGCCCAATTCAATCAAAACCGTATTGGCCGATTTCATCAAAACCAGGTTGCCCGATTCAATCACAACCAGGTTGCTCAATTCCATCAAAACCAGGTTGCCCGATTCAATCACAACCAGGTTGCCCAATTAGATCACAATCACAATGCCCAATTCAATCACAACCACGTTTCCCAATTCAATCACAGCCAGGTTGCCCAATTCAATCACAACCAGGTTGCTCAATTCAATCAAAACCATGTTGCCCAATTTCATCAAAGCCAGGTTGCCTGATTCAATCACAACCAGGTTGCCAAATTCAATCACAACCAGGTTGCCCAATTCAATCACAACCAGGCTGCCCAATTCAACCACAATCACGCTGCCCAATTCAATCTCAACCAGGCTGCCCAATTCAATCACAACCAGGTTGCCCTAATTCAATCACAACCAGGTTTCCTGATTCAACTACAACCATTTTTTTCCGATTCACGTACAATAATGTTGCCTTAGTGAAATACAACCCAGATAAAGAGAGTTTCAATTTGGACTTGGCTGTACGCCCACTCGTCGCTTAGTTTCCTATCACCTGTAATAAATGGACCTCTTTACGAGGGACTGGATCGATACTGACTTGCCCCCCCCCCCACCCCCGCTTTCAATGCATCGCCAGAACAAACAAACAGTTTGCTGGCCAAGAGAGTCTGTAATAAATGGACCTCTTTACGAGGGACTGGATCGATACTGACTTGCCCCCCCCCCACCCCCGCTTTCAATGCATCGCCAGAACAAACAAACAGTTTGCTGGCCAAGAGAGGAAAAAAAAAAAAAAAGCTAGTCAGATACACAATAAGACCTCCTTTAACAGGCGCTTCTTTCAATAACATACCCAACAAGACTTCCCCTGACATACGCTTCATCAAGTAACATACACAACAAGACCTCCCCTGACTTACGCGTCATAAATGATTGTCAGACGGATGACATACCTGCCACCAGGTAGAATAACTCTGTTTTTTTTATTATTATTATTTTTTTTTCCATAATTTTTGGCTTTGTCAGAGTGAGTTACCGGTAATTGTTTTCCAGTTGTCTGAATTTACCAAAACTCATAAAGCTCTTCCCAAACTGGGAGTTCATTATTTACTCCTGATCAGCTCAACTCTGGGTAATTACGGTGGTTGCTATTTTAAAATGACGGATTTTTCCTTCGTACTTGTATTTTATCGTCACAGCATGGCAGAGGCGTAGCGTGGTGGGGGCAGGGGGAGACAGATGTCCCCGGGCGCCAGCTAGTTAGGGGCGCCAAAATGTGCTTTGATATTATTTTATTGATGAAAATAATGGGTTTGAGAATTGAAAAAAAAAAGAAAACGGGGCGCTAAAAATGGATCTTGTCACCGGGCGCGAATCTTGTCCCCGGGCGCCAAACACCCTCGCTACACCACTGCAGCCTGGTACCCAAAGACTTTATTTCAAAAACAAATTCCACTGAAAATATTGACTAACCGTATCATTTATACGTCTACATTTTAAATGAATTCTGTCATTGTTTTTTTTTTTTTGCTGTTTTTTTGTTTGTTTTGTTTTGAATGACAATCAGAAGACACGGAAACTACAAATAGTACTGAAGCCTATATCACTGAGATAACAGACTCGACCACATTCAATGAGATAACAGAACTGAACCCCATCACAGAGATAACAGATTTGACCTCATTCAATGAGATAACAGAACTGAACCCCATCACTGAGATAACAGATTCAACCACATTCAATGAGATATCAGAACTGAACCCCATCACTGAGATAACAGATTCGACCACATTCAATGAGATAACAGAACTGAACCCCCATCACTGAGATAACAGACTCGACCACATTCAATGAGATAAGAGAACTGAACCCCCAACACTGAGATAACAGACTCGACCACATTCAATGAGATAACAGAACTGAACCCCCATCACTGAGATAACAGATTCGACCACATTCAATGAGATATCAGAACTGAACCCCATCACTGAGATAACAGACTCGACCACATTCAATGAGATATCAGAACTGAACCCCATCACTGAGATAACAGACTCGACCACATTCAATGAGATAAGATAACTGAATCCCCATCACTGAGATAACAGACTCGACCACATTCAATGAGATAAGAGAACTGAACCCCCAACACTGAGATAACAGACTCGACCACATTCAATGAGATAACAGAACTGAACCCCATCACTGAGATAACAGATTCGACCACATTCAATGAGATAACAGAACTGAACCCCATCTCTGATATAACAGACTCGACCACATTCAATGAGATAACAGAACTGAACCCCATCTCTGATATAACAGACTCGACCACATTCAATGAGATAACAGAACTGAACCCCATCACTGAGATAACAGACTCGACCACATGCTTCTTTGTGGAAATCAAGTCTTGGGCCCCGAACGATGTTGTAGAGCTCTCATGGTTTTGGTTCCTGCCGATCTTGTTCATGTTACAGGCCGAGAGTAAAGCTGCCGGGTCCAAACCGTTTGCTGCCCAACTCGCAGATGGCCGAAAATGTCGTATTTCAATATAATAAGGAAGAAAAAAAATCCCAGTAACCCAGGGCGGCCTGTCTCCGTAGCCCCTCCCCCATTCCTTCGCAACAGCTCGAATAACAAACAGTTTGAGACAAGTACTATATGTGTATACACTGTGCGGCAAAGTAAAACAAATATCGCATTTGGGTTCGACCGTAAACTTTCTGTTGGAATAGATAAAATGTATGCCATCCAAATATTCTAACAAGGATTTTGACGTTTACAACTCAAATGCAAGCAGAGAATGAGAGCGCAACACGGTGCGCAGTGATAACGTGCGGAAAATGAAATTCAAATTTAGGAATTTTAATTATAGATACCATGGTCCTAGAGAATTTTGTTTTTTTAATTCTCAATTTCAGTATTGTTCAATTTGTCTAAAATAAATCATTGTTTCTCATAAATATTTATTTACAACTGAATTAGTTTATCCATATTGTTTTTTTTTAAAAAGTTGATACACATTTTGGAGAAAAATTCCTTTTTACGTATGTCAAGGTTTTAAACATCGTCCCATCAAAGTGTACAGCTCCGAAACATGTATCTTCAAACAAATGAGATTTAAAAATAAACAATCCCGAATGCTATCTATTTTAAAATAATTATTCTGAAAAAAAATATTCTAAAGCAGGAAGTTAAAGAGATTTTTTATAAATTCTGAAAGAGTGGTGCACGCATAAGAAACACTGAACCCATTGAATCTGCTTTTTTTTGTTATATTTTGGCGGGGGCAAACGATTGAATTTGGTTTTTCTAATCCTAATTTCATTTAGACTGCTTCTTTCTCATGCCGTTTAGTCCACGTTTTCATAACCAGACAGCCAGTCTGTCCATGCATCTGCGCATGATCGATCAAGGCATTTGGTGTGCACAGGTTTAACAATGCTTGACCTCTATGATGCAATTAGGTTTCATAAATACAGACCTAATTTTATAATTAAACTTCAACACGCACGCACACACATACACACACACACGTTATTTTAATTTGTTCAACTTTTTTTCATTCTACCCAATCACACACACACCCCTATTGGTGTTTAACATGTTTCATTCTGTCCAAACACACACACCCCAATTGGTGTTTAACATGTTTCATTCTGTCCAAAAACACACACCCCTATTGGTGTTTAACATGTTTCATTCTGTCCAAACACACACACCCCTATTGGTGTTTAACATGTTTCATTCTGTCCAAACACACACACCCCTATTGGTGTTTAACATGTTTCATTCTGTCCAATCACACACACCCCAATTGGTGTTTAACATGTTTTATTCTGTCCAATCACACACACCCCAATTGGTGTTTAACATGTTTCATTCTGCCCAATCCCCCTAACAGCTTTAACGGTGTTTAACTACGACAGGTACAAGACACACGAATCACTCTACACTAATATGGACTTCAATAGATTGAAGGACGTGACACGTTAATCAACCTCCACGTCTCTCCATCGTTCTGACACCAGATCAGTCTTTGATTTCTTTTATGTATCTTTTAAATTAACATCGGATTCTCTCTTCCATAACGACATCTCACATCTTTCACCATATTGGAAGTAATGTATTAAAAATGCCCAAATGGCGTCATATCAAATATGAGTTTCTTTCTTTGTTTATTATTATTTTTCATCCCCAAAAGAGGGGTGGGGGAATCCAGAGCTTTTCACAATGTGTGACAAGAGCCCGGAAAATGATAGGTTTGAAGGAAGACATAATATATAAGGTAACAAATATAAGACATGAGACATTATGGCTTTAGATCAATTTGGCTGGTATTATAACAGCGTGCAGAAGTCACATCAGTTATGTATTTGTAATATAATATATATGGGAAAGGGCGATAGAGGGAAGGTGTTACACTGGGAATTAGGGAAGGTGTTACACTGGGAATTAGGGAAGGTGTTACACTGGGAATGAGGGAAGGTGTTACACTGAGAATGAGGGAAGGTGTTACACTGAGAATGAGGGAAGGTGTTACACTGGGAACGAGGGAAGGTGTTACACTGGGAACGAGGGAAGGGGTTACACTGGGAATGCAGTTAACAATTATTATTTTCTCCGGAACACAAGAATTGAGGCTCTTTTATGTATAAGTGTCATACCGTTTGATTTTTTTTTAAAAACCAATTGACAAAGAGTTCAAGGGGAGAAAAAATGTGCTTATGTTCTGACCAATACACGATGCTGCTGGGTAGCCGTCCATGGTTGGACATGTCAATAGTGCTGGAATGTCTGGAGTGAAAATACATTTGTTTTGTTTTGTTGAATTCATGTGTGTTCATTTTTAAGGTCATGATGACGCTTGTTAAATTGTATGTTGAGCGTTACATAAAATCACCAATAATAATAAAAGTACTAATAGTTTGATTAGATGTTGAGCCAGGCTAATTTAGCAATTGTCACGTTGGACACGGTTAGCACATTAGTATTTTATTTTTTTTTTAAAAAGACAGAATAAAAAGGTTTTGTGAGCTTTTAAAAATAATCTTTAAACAAATGAGATTTCAAAATATATAATCATGAATGCAAGTTTTTTTTTTTAAACTATTGTTCTGGGAAAAAAAAAATCTTGTGCAGGAAGTCTAAGAGATCTTCATGAATTCTGAGTAAATTATAATTTATCTACACAGAAAGAACATTTGATTGATCTTTGAAAAAAAAAAAATTGAAATAAGACAGATTACTTTTCGAGTTATTTAAGTGAATAGATTACACCTAAATGTATGTCTTTACACAGAACTTCTGATTTATTACAAACAAATTTGAATTAAGGAAGAAAGTGGAACGAACTTACCATTGTGAGGGCACGCCACCACATCTGGTCGCATTCAACTCCCCAGTGATCTTTATCATTGTGGGGCCACACCTACCACATTGACCTCAAACATGACCGGATGTCCAGTTAACATTTATCTATATCCAAGATGAGAACACAAACCAAACACACACACAAAAATATGCACACACTGCTCTTAGCTCCACTGGTGTTGTGTGTAACAATGCTTCCAACCAACATAGTCACCTTACGCCATTACATCATAAATCCTGATAACTTTTTTTTATATTTTTTATCCAACCGGGGCCCAGAAATCCGTAGAGCTAAGTGCCTGGATTATCTGACGACTCCCACCGAAAGCTCTGTGCTGGTAATAATCCGATAATTACCACCCACTGCACTGCCTGTGATAAGGAATATCCCAAGCACGCTGATCCATAGATTTAATGAGGTTATAGCTTGAAAAGGGGAGGAAAAAATTGTTTTTATTATGACGCTTGAGTGGCTGTGAGTGAAAGAAAGAGAGGCGCACAATTGTAATGCTGTGTTCTTCAGCAATGTTTTCTTGACATTCCCGAGAAATTGTCAAAAGTAAAATTCATAAAAGTAAACAAAGAAACGTTCTTCTTGTACGCAACAGCTAGTTGATGGACGTTATTTTTTTTGTACATTAAAAATCAGCTTAGTCACGAGAAAATTGGATTAACTTTAAAAAAACGTTCAGTTTAAGAAATGTTTGAGACATGACCAACCAGTTGTTAGGAAAAGGATTCTTTACTGAACAGATAGAACTAAAAGTGATAACAGGTCAACAATTTTTTTTTTAAATGAGACATCAGGTGAACCATCAAGTGAGACATCAGGTGAACCATCAAGTGAGACATCAGGTGAACCATCAAGTTACACATCAGGTGAACTATCAAGTGAGACATCAGGTGAACCATCAAGTGAGACATCAGGTGAACCATCAAGTGGGACATCAAGTGAAATATAAAGTGAACTATCGAGTGATCCATCAAGTGAGACATCAGGTGAACTATCAAGTTAGACATCAGGTGAACCATCAAGTGAGACATCAGGTGAACCACCGAGTGCGACATCAAGTGAAATATAAAGGGAACCATCAAGTGAACCATCAAGTGAGACATCAGGTGAACCATCAAGTGAGACATCAGGTGAACCATCAAGTGAGACATCAGGTGAACCATCAAATGGGACATCAAGTGAAATATAAAGTGATCCATCGAGTGAACCATCAAGCGAATAATCAAGTGAACCATCAGGTAATTATCAAGTGAATAATCAAGTGAACTATAAAGTGAAGCACAAAGTTAGCCATCAAGTGAACTATTAAGTGAACCACAAAGTGAACCATAAAGTGAACCTTCTAGAGAACATTTAAGGCAAAAATTAAGCGAACAATCAAGTTAATTACCAAGTGAACTATAAAGTGAAACACAAAGTGAACCATAAATTAAACCATCAAGTAAACCAACAAGCGAGCCATAAACTGAACAATCAGTTGAATCATAAAGTGAACCATAAAGTAAACCATCGAGTAACCCATCAAGTGAACCATAGAGTGAAACATAATTTCATGTGAATCATGCTATGGCTAAGTGTGTTTCATAAGGTTTTTTATAATATCAAGTGTACCCCACCTTGACTCTCACTCTGATTTACCCATACAAAATGGTGAATATGTTATTTGTTCAATGTCACGTCCATTGTTAAACTTTAAATGTCTATTATTATAATGTACGGTTTATTGTTAAAATGTACGTTCCATTACTAAAATGTTAAGTCTATTGTTAAAAAGTAAGGTCTATTGTTAGATGTAAAGTCTATTGTTTAAATGTAAGGTCTATTGGTGTAGTGTTAAAATGTTAAGTCTATTGTTAAATGTTATGTTCTTTTGTTAAAATGTAAGGTCTAGTGTTCAGTGAAAGGTATATTGTTAAAATATAAGGCCCTATAGTTTAGTACGAGTTCTACAGCTGCTGTCTTTTTCAACAAACACAAAATTGAAACATTTCATTGAAGATGGATAAAAATCACAAAGAACACATCATATATTCGCACTTAAGCCGTTTTTCATCACATCATCCGAACAAACAGCACCTTCAAATTACCTATACCTGTAAAACACAATATTCGACCATTAACAGCCCAAGGTTATAGTGGCGGGTAAAAATAAACCCATTGGGTAAGAGCTACAGCTAGACATTCTGTTGTAACGGAGAATAAATATCCACTCCACCTACGGAGAGTGGACGGCTGATCTTGTCTGGCCAGACAAAAGCACACAGGGAATGAGGTAAGAGGAATACAATGTACGCCGTTGAATTCACTGCGCCACAAAGGACCTCCTTTTTAAGTCGGCCGAAACTCAACTCACCTGCATTGTTAGCAAAGCAACGATAAGTACCCCCCCCCTCTCCCCACACTTCATTTCGCCATGTTACCTTACTCCATATGACGTGGGTGAGTGGTCAACTGCTGTCTGGACACTTTTTAAGACTCGAAAGTCCCTTCCCCCCCCCCCCTCACTTTCGACTACAATGCCTTTCTGCAGTGTTTGGGGGGGGGGGAGTGGACATTTCAGATTTTCGATGGAGGGGGCACTTCAGATTTTTTGGGGGAGGGGCAGTGCCAGCAGCTCCAGTTGATTTATTGTTGGACATATTTTTGCTGGGGGGGCACTTGGCTCTCCCCGGGGGGACACTGCCCCCCACCCCCCGAGATATAGCTGAAAGAAACCTTGCGTACCTGTATAGAATCAAGGGTTATTTACTTATATGCTCTTCAAACCTTAAGCTCCTTTTTACTAGTGTCGCACCCCTTTACCAAGTCTCAAAAACCACTAAAAATTATTTGACTAAGTTTCACCCCCCCCCAACAAGGTGTTTGACTAAGTCTCACAACTTCTTTCCTTTTTAATTCGTTTGTTTGAATAAAAAACAGAACTGTTGAACTAATAACCCATTATTGAAGTATTTAAAAAAAAAGGCATCAACATGTATTTCATGATATCAAAGTAATGTCTCCTCTGTTCTTGAATCATCTTTCCTCGTACCCTTAGAAATGCCACATTACTAGGGGTCCCTGATATGCAACCTTGCACCCCCTAATACGCAACCTTGCACCCCCTGATATGCAGCCTTGCACCCCCTGATATGCAACCTTGCACCCCCTGATATGCAACCTTGCACCCCCTGATATGCAATCCTGCACCCCCTGATATGCAACCTTGCACCCCCTGATATGCAACTCGCACTAAAAGAAAAAAAACACAACATCATATGATTGCCTATCTATTAAACACTTGCATAGACTTGCATCTGGGACCAACACAAACATATTATAGTACATTCGAACAAAAGGAGATCAATATACATTTATATATACAGTACATTCTTGCAATTGAGACCATTGTTTGTACGTGGGTCTTTTGTCACGTTGGTTGGGGGAGGGGGGGAGGGAGGGAGTGCTCGGTCTTACACCTAGCAATCCCTAAGTTTGGCTTGATGAAATCAATACCGCTGTGTAGGGTAAAGGTGGGGGGTGGCATCAGTACAGTTAGGAGTTGTTTTAGATTGATGTAAGACCACGGAGATATAACGAATTCATCGAGAGGCCGAGTCCAAGGACGTATTGAAACAACCTTGTTTCGCATATACAAAAACTGGTCAGACGTAATTGTTGATTATTTTTGTTAATTTTACTATCTATTAAGTTGTTGTCTTTTTTTTTTTTAAATTGTGAAAACAAATGTTCAATTTCATTAGGTTCTTTTTACCTTTATATCTTGATCTTTAACCCCTTATGGCCATTATATCAGTACAATTTCCCACCCTCTGTACTAGTACACTCATCGCCATTAACCCTGTCCAGAAAGTATACTCTGAAACAGAGCATAAGCAGAGCACTCTTAATAAGGGCTAGAGCCCTTCGGAAACGCATGGGAACGGCGTTCCTGTACTTTTGTGGCTTATAAATAAATAAATATTTATTTATGAGGAGTGGAGAAGCTGTTTTTAAAAATTGGCCCATAAAAGCTGAAAAATTTGAATTCAATTTGAATTACTTGTATAACCATAGGTCTCACTTATGTTTTAGCATACGCCTGGCAGAGGACAGAGAAGGGCTCTGCCGAACCCCCCCCCTCCACCAATGCTACAACACAGTCCTGATTTAGTGTACATTAAAAAGGGGGGGAACTCCAGCCATATTGAGGCACATTCCTAGTTGTAATGCAAGTTAGAGCAGACCCCATCCATAATTGTGCTAACGGACCATTCCAATTAAGTTTAAAGGCGGCCTCTGTCGTCCTTTTGCGTCCTGTGCACTGATGCACTGTGCACTCCCATAGTGTCGTGAAGTACCGATAAGGCTAAAGTATGTCTTTTATCATTTTATATAAATCTGAATTTAATTCCATAAAGTTCTTCGCACAGTGGATACATTTTTTTGTTGATATTCACAAGAATCAATGTATTTGAACATTATAATTTTAAAAGCTATCACACACTGGCAACGTTATATATATATATATTAGACCAGTATAATATTATCAGGAATATGATGCTTTATTCTGAAATCTAAATCATGATTCACCACAGTGATTATTTCAGAAATTTTCCCCGGGGGGGGGGGGGGGGGGGGGGGGGACATCAGATTTTTTTTATTGGACATATATTTTCTCGGGGGGGGGGGCACGTGGCTTTCCCGGGGGGGGGCACTTGGCTTTCCCGGGGGGGGGGGCAGTGCCCTCCGGGGATATAGCTGAAAGAAACCCTGATCCACCATTGTAATATCTTTTTGTACACATACATTTTTGTACTCATAGTAAATACATGTTTGTACAAATACTGTCAAGGATTGGGATCATGAAGTCCCTCACACCGATTCCCTGTGTTCATTCAGACAAATTTGATTTTTCTTGATCCAACACGATGGAAAAAAAACTAGGCTTGGAAAACATCCACGGGGCTACGAAAGAAATAAAAAGATCGAATAGTTTATTTTTAACGATTCATTTCTTTCAAAGTAATGACTGCTCTCCGACTACCAAGATCAACCTCTAAGTTAACTTTCAAGAAGATGCCGCTCTCAAGACAGACAACTCATTGTGGTGAAGTTGTCTAACAGCAGGGGGTTATGAATACACGCAGCCTATGAAGTCGGTCACGGGACGCTTGAAAGAAAGGAAGGCACCTTGGTTAAGATCTCAGACATATTGAGAAAAATTAATAAAAAGAGAAGCCATATTGCGGTATACTTACTACCTGCGATGGCAAAGACTCAAAATAATTTAAATTTGACATATGGACTTTGGCACAATTTTTAACATAAGACTATTTTATTGATTGAAATAAATGGTAATGATTTTATGTTTATTACATTGAACGAATTCATATTCAGCTCTTGAATAAATAAATACATATTTTATCTAATAAAACATTTTACAATCAGAACCATTTAAACACAAGACATCTAAAGTATTTCTCTAGTCTAAGAATCAGCCACCAGTGAACTCCCTTGGTAACAATAATGACTTAATTAGCGATCATTTAGATTAGGTAACCGCTTGGGAATACGTACATCTTTACAGACTGGGAAAACAAAAAAAAATATTAAAAAAATAAAAAAAATAAAGGGAAACAACTTGCTCTGGTATAGCTTATCTTAGTTATCTGTGATGAAGTGGGTGGTATGAATCATCCCATTTCTTTTTTGTATACCGTAATTGTTTTACAGCATTATTCTTCGGATGTTTGGTTTTCAAGTAACCGATGCTTAGCGTGTTGTCCCATTGCTGCTTCAACTTCCCTCAGATAAAGCATGAATTACTAAATCTATGATGCATATTGTAAATAGTTTTATCCTATTTCCTTAAACAAATGATGCCATTTCTATCAATTTAAACAAAAAAGACACGTTTGACATTGCCCTAAAAGTCTATGGGCCTTTCCCATTAAACAGTATTCTCTCAATGTTTGTATTTGTAAAATTTCGAAATATTTCAATTTGCTTTTGTTTCCGTGTCGTCGATCTTGTAAATATGAAGTCATCAGTTATGTGTGTGTGTGTGTGTGTTGACAACTGTTTTCAATGGGAATATCAAAGACGTCTTGTCATCATCTCAATAGATCTATTAGAAAACTACATTACATTTTTTTTTTAAAAATAAATAATTAAAGAATAAAGGATTTGCATTTGGCATCAAAGCAACCAGGTCAAGGGAACAGAATAAAGGATTTTTCATCAAAGCAACCAGGTCAAGGGATCCTTAAATTTCCACAAGCATCTTTGTTGTCGAGTTCCGGAATGTACCCGCCAAAGAAATCAAGCAGGCAACCACAAAGAGGAGGGAGAAGAAGAAGACAGAGACAAAAGATGGGAAGATAAAACATCAAAGATTGGGCGGGACTAAAACTGGGCGATGCTGTGCGAAGTGCAGACAATAGACAGGAACAGAGAAGGATAGTTTTCATGTCATCTGTGGCCCCAACGGTCCAAGGACAAAGGGACATGATGATGATGATGATATTACATGGATCAAAAATTATCTCCAGGTTTCACTCATGAGCCTTAAATGACTCTGAATTGAGCTCATTCCCCGTTGGGACATGATGATGATGATGAAAAATGATGATGATGATGATAGTACATGGATCAAAATTCATCTCCAGGTTTCACTCATGAGCCTTAAATGACTTTGATTTGAGCTCATTCCCCTTTGAATGTTCATAAATAATCGATGGAGAGAGACAGAGAGTAAGAGGCATATACAGAGTAAGGGGGGGAGTGCAAGTAAGAGAGGGAGAACGTGAGATAATGGAATAACACACACACACACACACATACACGCACGCACACACAAAACACTTTCCTTAATTCTTTTGAAACCATTTTTCATTATTTAAAAAAAAATCAATTATAAAGCGTTTCATTTTTTTTACATGAAAAGCATAGAGCAGGAGTGGGCAAACTACGACCCGGCAACTGATATTATGCGACTCTAAAAGGCTTTTAGAAATAACAGAAAATGTACTCTGTTTTTCAGCATTTTACAGAATTTCATGTGCCGTTATCATTGATTGTTTTGATATTTTTTTATCAACTTTCTTTCCAATTTTCAATTTTTTTTTTAAATACGGGCCCTTGCTTTTGTCATGTAATGCTAAAATAAAATGCGAATTTATCGCTTTTGATATAGAGAAATGTTTATCGACGTGTATAAATTGGACATATATCCATGCGGCTCGCGCCTCCCCCTCCAACTAGCTTTTCATTGGTCAATGTGGCCGTCATTACGAAAGGATTAACAATCCATGACTTAGAGAATTTCTTAAGAAGAATTATAAGGAAATGTTTCGCGTGGTAGCAGTGGCTAAATGATATGTATTATTTGGAAGCTAGATAGGGACAGGATTTTGGGGGGAGGAGGGGGGGATCGAAAATACTACCAAAACCAACTGGTAGGCTCAATGAAAGACTGTTCATTAAAAGACTTCCACACATAATGCTCATTCAAAGCCTTCTCCACAGACTGCTCATTCAAAACCTTCCCCACAGACTGCTAATTCAAAGCCTTCCACCTAGACTGGTCATTTAAGTCTTCCCCCTAGACTGTTCATTTAGTAAAGTCTTTAACCTAGACAGCCCATTTAAAGCCTTCCACCTAGACTGGTCATTTAAAGACTTCCAACTAGACTGCTCGTTTAAAGTCTTCCACCTAGACTGCTCATTCAAAGCCTTCCACACAGACTGCTCATTCAAGCATTCCATGTAGAGTGTTCATTTAAAGCCTACCACCTAGACTGCTCATTCAAAGCCTTCCAGCTAGACTGCTCATTCAAAGCCATCTACCTAAACTGCTGATTTAATGCCTTCCACCTAGACTGCTCATTCAAAGCCTACCACACAGACTGCTCATTTAAAGACTTCCACCTAGACTGCTCATTCAAAGCCTTCAACCTAGACTGCTCATTCAAAGCCTTCCAGCTAGACTGATCATTTAAAGTCTTTCACCTAGACTGCTCATTTAAAGCCTTTTACATAGAATGCTAATTCAAAGCCTTCCAATCAGACTGCTTAATTAAAACCTTCCACCTAGATTGGTCATTTAAAGCCTTCCACCTCGACTGCTCATCTTAAGTCTTCCACCTAGACTGCTCATTCAAAGCCTTCCAGCTAGACTGCTCATTTAAAGCCTTCCACTTAGACCGCTCATTCAAAGCCCACCACCTAGACTGCTCATTCAAAGCCTTCCAACTAGACTGTTCATTTAAAGTCTTCCACCTAGACTGCTCATTTAAAGACTTCCACCTAGACTGCTCATTTAAAGCATTCCACCTAGAGTGCTCATTCAAAGCCTACAACCTAGACTAATCATTCAAAGCCTTCCACCTAGACTGCTAATTCAAAACCTTCCAGCTAGATTGTTCATTAAATGCCTTCCACCTAGACTGCTCATTTGAAGCCTTCCACATAGACTGCTTAATTAAAGCCTTCCACCTAGACTGGTCATTCAAAGCCTTCCAACTAGACTGTTCATTTAAAGTCTTCGGCCTAGACTGCTGATTTAAAGTCTTCCACCTAGACTGCCCATTAAAAGCCTTCCAGCTAGACTGGTCATTTAATGACTTCCCCCTAGACTGCTCATTTTAAGTCTTCCACATAGACTGCTTATTTAAAGCCTTCCACCTAGACTGGTCATTTAAAGCCTTCCAACTAAACTGTTCATTTAAAGTCTTCCATCTAGACTGCTCATTTAAAGCCTTCCACCCAGACTGGTCATTTAAAGACTTCCACCTCGACTGCTCATCTTAAGTCTTCCACCTAGACTGCTCATTCAAAGCCTTCCAGCTAGACTGCTCATTTAAAGCCTTCCACTTAGACCGCTCATTTAAAGCCTTCCACACAGACTGCTTAATTAAAGCCCTACACCTAGACTGGTCATTTAAAGTCTTCCAACTAGACTGTTCATTTAAAGTCTTCCACCTAGACTGCTAATTTAAAGTCTTCCAACCAGACTGCTTATTCAAAGCCTTCCACCTAGACTGCTCATTCAAAGCCTTCAAACTAGATTGCTCATTCAAAGCCCCCCACCTGGACTGCTCATTCAAAGCCTTCCACCTTAACTGCTCATTCAAAGCCTTCAAACTAGACTTTTCTTTCAAAGCCTCCCACCTGGACTGCGCATTCAAAGCCCTCCACCTAGGCAGCTCATTCAAAGCCTTCCAACTAGACTGCTCAGTGAAAACCCCTCACCTAGCCTTCTCATTCAAAGTCTGCAATCTAGAGTACAAATGAAAGGATAGACGTAATGAATCGATGTATCGATGAGATTTTAGTAAGTATTTGATTGATTGGGTATAATATTGGCTTGGAGATTATAATGGCCCAGGTCATGCGAGTCCTTTGCCATAAATATATTGGGTATTGATTAACTGGGACTTATTCGATTTATCTGTCATATTTATTGATTAATATGAAGGGTATTATGTTAGAAAGACTTCTCGTATAAGTAATCCTGTCTTTAGATTAGTTTATAATAAACTGACTCAAAGGACTTACATTTTCCGCCTAAGTGAATCAAAATAAAAATTACGTTGGTACAATATTAGAACGGAGGTCAGTGGACCTAAGAAGCGGTCTGGTGGGGCAGACCAAATTTTTTTAAACCATCTAGTATATATATATGTATATATATATTTATATATATATGTATATATATATTTATATATATATATATATATATATATATAATCAAATATACCAATTTTAATACATAAAACATTTTATATTGATACAAGAAATCCTTTCGCATTTTCAACCAACCGAACTCTTTTTAAAACCCTTCATATTAACTTCCCTTTAAATATTTTTAAAACATATATTATATATATATATATATATATATATATATATATATATATATATATATATATATATATATATATATATATATATATATAATCAAATATACCAATTTTAATATATAAAACATTTTATATTGATACAAGAAATCCTTTCGCATTTTCAACCAACCGAACTCTTTTTAAAACCCTTCATATTAACTTCCCTTTTGTGTTTTTTGGGCTAAATCTTTGAACTTCTAATTTAGCCACTTCCGTCAGCTCAAATTCGGCATATAGTGTTGTTGCTGATGACGACACATTCTTTCAAACTTTCAACCCCACCCTCAGCCCGCGAAAATCATTTTTCTTTCATGTTTTTCAAGGCGAAGATGAACGAAATATGCTACTGATTTCACTAAAGAAAATTATCGATAACTGCGCTAAATGAGATTCTTTCAAAATAATATCGCAAGTGCGTTGGATGCGTAGTAATATTTTGTTTTGTTTGTCTGAAATAGTTGGTGATATAATTCTGCTGTGTAACTACAGGAGAGACATTAAGAAAATAATTCAATATGTATATATATATTATATTTATATATATATATATATTATATATATTGCTTAAAAATGCACCTAAATAATTTATACGAAAAACTTTGATTTTAGGGGCTGTTTAATTTAATAAGTAAAACCATATAAAAAAATGAAGTCCATAATACAACATACACAACCATTCTCACCCTAGGGAAAGGACAATTGATTTTTAAATGTCTGCAATGTCAATATACAATGCATGGTAACACACGTCCATAATGATGTCACTGTTCAATGAGACGAACGATGGTAGCACTTGCATACGTACGCGAGTTTGTCCGGAGAATTTGTTTACTCACACTCACACACACGATTGTGTGGCAAGTGGAAAACTGCATTCACCCGTTGTGTTACTTTCCCACGCATAGTTGGCTGACCTAGTTCTGTCCTGTCCTTGTTATGTCCAGAACAGTTCCTCTCTGTTCCCACGCCGAGTCGGCCGGCCGTGTTCTTTCCTGACCAAGGTCTGTTCTGACCTAGTTATGTCATTTCCTTTTTTCTGAACCAGTTATGTTCTGACGTAGTTCTCTCCTGACATAATTGAAACCTGATCTTGCTCTGTCATGACCCACTTATCTCCTGACCCAGTTATGTCGTCACTTCATTCCGCCCTGGCCTACTTCTGCCATGACCCAGTTGTTCTGACCTACTTCTGTCTTGTCCCAGTTCTGCCCTGATCCAGTTATATCATGATCAGGCTATTTGCTGACCTAGTTCTTTCCTGATCCCCTTCCTTCCTGACATATTTCTCCTCTGATCACGTTATCCTATCCCCTGACCCAGTTCCACCCTGACCTAGCTCTGTCTTGACCCACTTCTGCCCTGAATTATTTCTGTCCTTGCCTAGAGATCTCCTAACCTTGCTCCGACCTGACCTAGTTCTGCCCGTATCTAGGTTCGTCATGACCTAGTTCTTCCAGAATGGTCCCCACCATCTGTACCATCTCGTTTCTAAAAAAACAAAGTGTTGATCTGTATTGAATTGATTCATGGAACATTCGCGTGTGTAACGAGTACCACGGGACAATTTCATTTATGTCTCTAACAATGGGGGGCCAGGATTTCTTTGTATCATTTTATTTTGAAATGAGTAATAACTAGTGGCCATTATAACAACAACACAAAAAAAGGGGGGGGGGGGCGTGGGGAGAGAAAGTAAAACGTTTTTTGAAAAGTTATTTTTCTTAAACAAACTTACGTTATGAAAACATGGATGATAATAGTGAAGGATGATAGCTAAGGATGATTGCGAAGGATGATGGTGAAGGACAATAGTGAAGGATGATTGTGGTTGAAGATAGTGAAGAAGGGTCGTGTTAGATGAGGGTGAAGGATGACAGTGAAGGATGATAGTAAAGGATGATAGTGATGGATGATAGTGATGGAAGATAGTGAAGGATGATGGTGATGGTTGATGGTGAAGGATGATAGTGAAGGAAGATAGTGAAAAATGATGATGAAGGATGATAGTGACGGATGATAGTGAATGATGATAATGAATGATGATAGTGAAGGATGATTGTGAAGGATGATAGTGAAGGAAGAAGGATATGAACTAAAAAAAAAAAGGTAAAATTGAAAAAAAGATTAAATAACAGCTCATATGTTAAAGGTTTTTAAGTTAAATTTTGTTTAAATTCTTACATTACATATATTGTACTCGAAAAAAAAAGGTGCCACTCTAAAATAAATGTTTTTATTTCGTTTGAAAAATCGTACAATACTCTATTTTTTTAAGCTTCTCCCCTTTTTTTAAAAATGGAAATCACTGCTTTTAGATTAAAAGGACCAAAAAAATATCTGTTACGCAGTTAAATGCTTAAAGTACTTTGCGAGCTGTTGAAGAACTGAAATGGTACCATGATCCCACGCGTTGCTATGGTAATATAATGATATCTTTATTATAAGAAATAAAATGGCTTAAAGGTTATCGCGAAGGTTATTCTTATTCTTTACTTTTTTTTTTTTTTGTGTGTGGAAAACATAATATTTAACCACCAACGCCGTCTAGGAGGACACAGTTGCCACCAACGCCATCTGGGAGGACACAGTTGCCGCCAACGCCGTCTAGGAGGACACAGTTGCCACCAACGCCGTCTAGGAGGACACAGTTGCCACCAACGCCGTCTAGGAGGACACAGTTGCCACCAACGCCGTCTAGGAGGACACAGTTGCCACCAACGCCGTCTAGGAGGACACAGTTGCCACCAACGCCGTCTAGGAGGACACAGTTGCCACCAACGCCGTCTAGGAGGACACAGTTGCCACCAACGCCGTCTAGGAGGACACAGTTGCCACCAACGCCGTCTAGGAGGACACAGTTGCCACCAACGCCGTCTAGGAGGACACAGTTGCCACCAACGCCGTCTAGGAGGACACAGTTGCCACCAACGCCGTCTAGGAGGACACAGTTGCCACCAACGCCGTCTAGGAGGACACAGTTGCCACCAACGCCGTCTAGGAGGACACAGTTGCCACCAACGCCGTCTAGGAGGACACAGTTGCCACCAACGCCGTCTAGGAGGACACAGTTGCCACCAACGCCGTCTAGGAGGACACAGTTGCCACCAACGCCGTCTAGGAGGACACAGTTGCCACCAACGCCGTCTAGGAGGACACAGTTGCCACCAACGCCGTCTAGGAGGACACAGTTGCCACCAACGCCGTCTAGGAGGACACAGTTGCCACCAACGCCGTCTAGGAGGACACAGTTGCCACCAACGCCGTCTAGGAGGACACAGTTGCCACCAACGCCGTCTAGGAGGACACAGTTGCCACCAACGCCGTCTAGGAGGACACAGTTGCCACCAACGCCGTCTAGGAGGACACAGTTGCCACCAACGCCGTCTAGGAGGACACAGTTGCCACCAACGCCGTCTAGGAGGACACAGTTGCCACCAACGCCGTCTAGGAGGACACAGTTGCCACCAACGCCGTCTAGGAGGACACAGTTGCCACCAACGCCGTCTAGGAGGACACAGTTGCCACCAACGCGCGTCTAGGAGGACACAGTTGCCACCAACGCCGTCTAGGAGGACACAGTTGCCACCAACGCCATCTAAGAGGACACACTTGCCACCAACGCCGTCTAGGAGGACACAGTTGCCACCAACGCACGCCTAGGAGGACACAGTTGCCGCCAACGCCATCTAGGAGTACACAGTTGCCACCAACGCACGTCTAGGAGGACACAGTTGCCGTATAATGATATCCGTGTACGGAAAGGATATCTTTTCAACCGATGTATCGTAATCGCTCCTCGCCGCTATTAATTCTAACCGCGGAGAGACCTGATAATCGTCATGTCCTCCCGGGTCCTCGTACCGCGATTCTATGTAACGGCTTGCGTGCTATGAACGATTCCACTCGACGATCGGTAATGGAATTGCAATGTTATCGAATACAGGCCGAGTACGCTCTCAGGATGTTCCGGTGAGATTTGTCAATGCGATACCCGTGTTGTCTTACTGCCACATCAATATCCAGCCCTACGCTGGCCTTTGGGGCTACAGACGTAAAGTCTACTTTGCTTACAAGGATGTACCTGTGTCTGTCAAAAGCAGTGGTTCTCAAGCTGTGGGTCGCGACCCCTTTGGGGGGGGGGTCGCACGACCTTTTCTCAGGGGTCGCCCTCAGACCATCTGAAAACACATATGCTCTACAGTTATGAAGTGGCAACGAATATAATTTTGTGGCTGGGTGTCGCCCCAACAATAGGAACTGTGTTGAAAGGTCGTGGCATTAGAAAGGTTGAGAACCACTGGTCAAAAGCCTTATTCAAGTCGATAAATGTGGAATATAGGTCTGTATTTTGCTTCTGATATTTCTCCTGAAGCTGCCTACCAGCAAACACCATATCGATGGTTCCGTGTTTTTTTTTTTTGCGGAAACCGCATTGGCTTTCTGTTGTGATCTAATTGCTGTTAAACATAATCTTATTAAATGGATNAAAAAAAAAAAAAAAAAAAAAAAAAAAAAAAACAAAAAAACAAAAAAAAAAAAAAAAACAACAAAAAAAAAAAAGACAAACAAAAAAACAAAAAAAAAAAAAAAAAAAACAAACAGACAAACAAACAAACAAAAAAACAAAAAAAAAACTAACAGACAAACAAACAAACAAAAAAAACAACAACAAAAAAACCCAAAACACCACACATAAAATATGTACTTAGGTAGTAAATGACAAGAGCCCTTTCTTTTAACTCAACTACTATTGAAGCTTACTTTAAATTGTGTTTTTAATCGCATTTCATAGTTACGTCGTCTGATCAAATTTTTTTTTTTTTTTTCCGCCAAAGGTATTTCATTTTATCATCTTCTTTGAAAGAGACTAAGACATGACATGTTATGATTTCGTCATAAAATCTTAACCACACTAAATGTCATTAAATTCAATCACATTACGTACCATCTGAACTCATGTTTTTTATTTCATGTAATGATGTGTGTATAGACTTAAAAATTACATCTACTTCAACTATCGCATAAAATGATTATATACCAGCGACTGGGTTCAAGCCGTATATTATAGGTTCAGGGCGTAACTCTTGTGTTCGCTGATTAAGCCTTGCAGTGGGAAAGTTCTTTTCATCGACGTGTTTGATAATTCCAGCTTTCATCTATCCTATTCTCAGTGTTTCAATACTTATTACACGATACCTTAATTACTTCTTATATCCATTGAAAAAGAAAAAAAAAATCGTCTTACAATTTTATTGCGTGTTCAATCAAAAGGTTTGTTGCCGGTCTCACATAAATTTCTCTCGTCGGGCGCGAGACCTTTTGGGGGTACGGGCAGTAATAGTCATTGAGTCTGATTAGCGCCATATACGTTGCAGTATGTAATGGGTATTACTCCAAACACTATGGGTATACGATTAGGTATGGATGTAAGCTTTTGCCATTAAATAACTGGCACATAATACAAGGGCACGGCCCATGAGCATGAGTGAACTGAATCGTAGTAAATCAACCGACTTTTCGGAATATACCAATATACGAATTTATGCCCCGTTAGTTAATTTATTGTAATTTTGTATTCAAAGATTTTGTTATATTTAAAAGGCTATTCAAGCAACGATCGTATGAAATAGGTTCAGTAAAAATCTGCGTGATATTGAATATAGGGTAAACTTCACCCGTTCTCATCTCATTTCAACGGAAATAAATACAAAGTCACATCAGAGTTTCCATCACGCCACCGATTTCCTGTACCAAAACACCAGCGAGAGGTGAGAATCAAAACAAGTCAATTCAGATTTCAGACACCATATTACCATATCACCATATGGATTCAAACAAATGCTCTCATACCTGAGATCTTAAATTTCCCTGTACACCTTTCCCTTTTCGTTTATCATAAATGTATGAAGAAATATGTTTGTCCGTTTAAATCTTATTTTTCACTGTAATGATCGATACATTCTTGTACTCCGTGTAATATTTTGGATAGAACATATGTTTGAGGGAAAACCCAACTTCCCTCAATTCGCGTAGCATTCACGGCGAACTCTAAACACTTCAGTTTTTTTTTAATGTTTTCTATTTCTTCTTGTTTCTTCTTTTGTCCTGTCGGCCGAAGAAGGCTCTTAGCCGAAGCGTTATATTTTTTAACTTGTCCTTTATTTCCGTTTCAAGCCTCCACAGACATTGTTCCACTAGTCCTCCACACCGCAGGAACAGATTCATTCATTTATTACACTTTGTTTCTATTTTTCTTGATCTAGACATATTCGATCCTAGTTTTGCATGGGCCGAATGTTTAAATATTCTTTCCCTGTCATATCTTTTCAAATCTATTTTTTTGCCACTTCATTCCACTTTTTTCTCTATCTTCCTCTTCTCTCACTTGCGCTCTCTCCCTATATCTGCCTCTCTCCCCCTCTTCCTGTCTCCCTCCTCTACTCTCTCTCTCCCTCCTCTCTCTTCCTCTACCACCCACTTTCCCTCCTCTCTCTCTGCCTCCTTTCTCTCCCCCTTCTTTCTCTCTCCCTTCTCTTTTTCTCCCTTATCTCTATCTTCGGCCTCCCTTCCCTCTCTCCCCCTCTATCTCCTACTATCTCCCTCCTGTCTTTCACCCTTCTCTCTCCATAGCTCCTCTCTTCCTTTCCTTCCTCCCACTATCCCCACCCCATCTCTCTCCTTCTTTCATTCTCCCTCCTTCTAGCCTTCTCTCTCCTCGCATCCTTATATCCTTCTCTCTCCCTTCACTATATTAACAATCTTGTATAATTTTTAATTCAACAATTTCTAAACCTTATTGGTTTAAGCCAGCCCTATGTGTAGTTTACTGCTATCTATAAAGTTAATCCTATGTAAGAACAAATATTACCACTGCTTAACATGTATGTAAATTTAAAAACAAACAACAACCTGTGAATCCATAAATTAATCTTATGTTGTCTCCTATTTAAAAAAAGAACATCTACTTTTAATCTTATTAAACGGAACATTAATCCAATCAATTATTTTCGACACTTTTTTTTCCTCCTAATTTTTTTCATACACTTTGTTTAAATAATCATTTAAACACGATGCTATACTATAAAAAGAAAAAGCAAGAAACAAAAACAAAGAACGATAACCCATTGCTTAAAAAATTAGACGAGACGAGTTAATGGCCGCATTAAATTTGCCAGCTACACGGGGGTGATAACTGCGTGTTGTCATAATAACGGAAACCAACAGGTGAAGTGGCTGGAAATATGACTGGTCGAGATAAACATGAGCTCTGCGTCGCCTGAACGAGTGTTTGATGGGTGGGGAGAGCGGCGGTAAATATGAACGATGACGCGATAACGGTGGATGCTGAGTGGGACAGGTGGATCCTGAAACGTCGGTGGCCAGGTCCACAGAACGTTGGTGGCCATGTCCACAGAACGTCGGTGGTTAGGACCCCAGAAAGTCGGTGGTCAGGACCGCAGAACAGCAAGGTCAATCAAAATTGTCCGGCTCCAAGGAGCAGTCCGCCAAAGAAAAAGACCTCACATATTACCCGGGAAATGTTAAGACTTACTCTATAATATAGTGAAATTGTTGTCATAGGCTACTACTTGTGAACTATTTGGTTCCTAAGCTAATTCACCTAGAGGCCAACTAGTGCTAAGTCATTAAGGACATGCTATATTAAATATGAATAAAATCAGAGTATAAAAAAAAGTTAATATGATGCCTATAATAATTTAAACGAAATTTCCTTACACAAGAAGTGAATCGATCATTAAACAGTACTAACTATCACCAAAACCTTCGTCTTTTGGTACTTGTAAAAGAAAAAGCGAAAAAGGTCGAAAATAATCCGGAACAATAGACCATATGCATTCTGCATTGACGTAAAGTTTCATTTATAAACTTATAAACCACCATAAAGATGTGCGGATAAGAAAGATGAATATTATATAGGAACTTATTCCCCCCCCCCAAAAAAAAAGATGAAATCCTCTCCTGAAACTTGGTTTTCGCGATATTTCAGGGGCGGACATTAGATACAAGCTGAAATTTGTAATGTTTACTCTATCATATAGATGTATACATCTTTTCTTTCACCCCTTCCTCTACTGTTATCTCCTGGTATTTTCTACAGTTATAAAAAATGCTGTTTCAGCTTGATACATAGGCCTATGTTGACAGAAACAATATGAAAAGACGTCTCTCAAATAACGCGCAAGAAAGAAAACTAATAATGATAATTCCTCTGTTAACCAGGTTGAACAGAATCTCTAAAGTTTTCAAATTTTTTTTTCCCCCTCTTTCTTGGTGATAAGGTTTCTTTCATGGAATATTGATTGTTCAAATAAGTTAGAAGAGACACGAAATAGGTGTTTTTTCTTCTTCTTCTTTTTAAAAAAAACAACAAAACAATGGGGTGGGGGTAGTTAATCATTTGCTATCTGGCTCCGCAAGTCTTGCCAATTAAGAAAAAAAAAACGATTAACAGAATGCTAAGCCTGTAAGACAACAGACAGTTGACGTGATCAATACAGCAGACACACACGTCACGCCACAGCCCTGCTGCTTGTGTCTGCCCGGGTCTGAAGTGTGACCTATAAATAGTGCACGAGAGAAGGAATGCATGGGGGTTTTGTGAGATGGATGTGTCAGGTCTCATCAGACTCTGATGTTTACCGATGTGGTTTCGTCCTTGGTTGTATGAGGAAGTTCTAATTTGAACATCTCATACAGAAAATGTATTTATTTGCTCCCAAATTATTTTTTGGTGGTGTTTGTTTTCGACAACGACTAGCATTGTAAAATGATAGAATCAAATTACTCTTGCAAATCTTTATATTTTTATCAAGGAACCTATAGGTCTAAACATTTTAAATTAAATTAACCTTGAATGAAATATTTTTCATAAGAAAATTATATGAATTTAAACATTAAACAAATCTTTTAAACGTCCTACAGTCGTGAACTTTCTACACACGTTTGAATTATTATTATTACCGCAGATCCGCGAAAGAATTGTTCCAGAAAATATGAATATGGTTGAAGTTTCAGAAGAATCAATTAGCGACATATCTTGGAACGTTTAAACTGTACATTTTATGTATAACTCTATTGCTTCATTGATAGCAACTTTCTCTATCTAAGAACAATTTAAGATCACGTTTACCGATTTTTTTTTTAGTCCTAGCTAACCGAAGACCTAATCTCCCCTCGCTAGCCAGAGACCTAATCTGACCTAGCTAGCCAGAGACCTATTCTGTCTTAGCGAGCCAGAGACCTATTTTCCCCTAGCTAGCTGGAGACCTAATCTGTCCTAGATAGCCAGAGACCTAATCTGTCCTAGCTAGCCGGTGACCTAATCTGTCCTAGATAGCCAGAGACGTAATCTGTCCTAGCTAGCCGGAGACCTAATCTGTCCTAGCTAGCCAGAGACATAATCTGCTCTAACTAGCCAGATACCTTATATGCACTCTCTAGCCAGAGACCTAATCTGCCCGAGACTTCATTGTTCGACGGAGTCAGTGACCATACGAGTTTAAATTGACATATTTTTTTTAGGATGATCATGTATCCTTCTTTTTTCAACCCAGGGCAGGTATACACAAAAAAAACCCAACTAAGAATAGGAAGAGTGTTCTTAAATTCTACCAAAGCTATTCATACAATTCATACATGCTGAAACCAACGCTGTCGAATACAACAGCCCGCAACACACGTTCTGTCTTATCGACCACAACACAAGGAAACCACACCAGGCAACCATCAAGGCAACCACACAACGAAACCACACAAGCAACCACACAAGGCAATCACACAAGGAAACCACACAAGGCAACCGCACAAGGAAACCACACCAGGCAACCATCAAGGCAACCACACAAGGAAACCACACAAGCAACCACACAAGGCAACCACTGGATTCGAAGCGGATGTAGGAACCAGCCCATAGCCACGGATTTTTTTAAATTTATAAATAGAACATTCCTTTTCATAAATACCCCCCCCCCAACCGTCACACTCTCTCTCTCTCTCTCTCTCACACACACACACACACATACACACACACACACACACACACACCAAATCCAATAACAAAGAAAACCAAAAACAAACAAAATTCTTCCACACATTTCAAGATCCGCCAGGGAGGCTAACTCGCACTTCAGATGTATTCCAATGTAAACTATCTGATGTAGGAACCAGCCCATAGCCACGGATTTTTTTAAATTTATAAATAGAACATTCCCTTTCATAAATACCCCCCCCCCCAACCGTCACACTCTCTCTCTCTCTCTCTCTCACACACACACACACACATACACACACACACACACACACACACCAAATCCAATAACAAAGAAAACCATAAACAAACAAAATTCTTCCACACATTTCAAGATCCGCCAGGGAGGCTAACTCGCACTTCAGATGTATTCCAATGTAAACGTCAGGTCCAGTTGGAGTTGATGCTTCCTAAGAACACAACAATGTTAGGGCTGCACCTTTTCCTAAATGCATTCTACCACAATGTTGAAGGCTGGTGATGAAGTTTTTTTAAAAACAATTTTTTCTATCCTCTCTATTAACTTCGCTTTTGTTCGTGTGCTTCTTTCCTTTTGAGTGGGTATGTATAAACATATTTGGACGGCTAATTGATCCACTTCCCGTCAACCTATCGAACTTGACGCATGCACTCTATGCCGATGACAGCACATTCTTTATATTTTTAACCCCACGCCAAACCCCTACCTCACTCCCAACCCCCCACCCCCTAAAAAATAATTAAATAAATAAATCAGTTTTTCCCGTTTTTCAATGATTAAGGGAAGAAAATATGAAGACGGTGATTTAAGGAATTAAAATTCCTGACAACTGGGCCTAATGAGATCCTTTTTTTTTTTTAATACCGCAAGTGCATTTGGTGCGTAGTATTTTCTTTTTGTTTTTCTGACATAGTTGGTGTAATAAATCTGTGCTGTAAAAGTGGGTGGACACTAGAATATTAATATAAATTAACATTTTAAACATGCACATAAAGCATTCATACGAGAAACGATTTAAAAAAAAAAAAAAATTTAAATAAGCAATGCCATGTAATTTTTAGCCGCCATGTTTTGCATCGCCTACGGTAATTAAAAATCAGAGAAACTTATTGGAAGATATATTTAGAGTCAACCATTTGGAGTAGAGATTTCTTCTGCCGCGGAGGGGACGTTGGATTTTGTTTTCTTGCAAGGGAGATTCTAAAAACAAGGAACGGCCTTATATATATATATTTAATAAAAAAAAATATTGCTTAAAAATGAAAGCCAAAAATGAATATCTGACAATTTCAGCTTAATGTGAACATTAACTCTCATATTTCTTTGTATAACTTTGAGCATCCACATATATATGTTATGATATCACGTTAAGCTAAAAAGCACAAAAACATACTGTTTCGAATTAAAATTTAGAAGCAGTAAAAAATAGGCAATTATTGGAGATCTAGAACGGCTTATCTACATTTAAAGAAAAAAATAAAAATAATCCACACTCGCCTAATCCATGAGTAAATATGGATCAGCTGTTCAAAACACAAGATATGAATCAAAGGTGTGAATTAACACATAAACAAACACAAAAAGACAACCTTTCAAATTATGCAGCAATCTGGAAATGTGAAGAATGTGGTTGAAAAAAAGGGGGGGGGGAAACAAACACATGAAAATATGTGCTCATGTAAGCAAATTTTGAATTCTAACAATCTCAATAAATCTTGTCTGTGAGATCATTAGGGCTGTACGTAAGATAAATGGAGCTTAGGGTTCCAGTAAAATATGGCCTTTGGTTGTTATAAATTCATGGCAAATCTAGCGTAATTTGATAAATTGAATCCTATGGCTATTTTCTAATATCACAGTAAAAAAATTAAAAAATAATAAAAAAATAAAAACAAAAAATACAAATTCACGTCAAGCCATCTAGAAGCCATGGTTGGATAGTAAATTAAAACAATATTGATTCAGTAATTTGTTTAGCCACGGAATCATATTAGAAAATTAGGAAATTTGTGATCTCTAAGAATGAATATTCGGAATGAAAAATAGTTTTTTTTTATCTTACTGATATCCTTTTAGTTTTACATAGAACATAATAATAATAATAATAACAATAAATACATTTTAAATATGTTAAAATAGTTAAAATAAATACAATATATTTTTATCGATTGTTCAATTATATTTTACATATGAGGAAACAAAAGATGATTATAAATTGTCTAACTATTATCATATTTTCTTTTCAAGCATGAAGTTTATCGGTGAGCTGAGCCTCAAAATAACATTAATTTCTGAACGTTTTCTGAAAAGATAATACGGACTATTGTCAGAGTAAAATGTTCACATTTATACTAGCAGTGTATGCCTAACCCTAAACCTACTACTAGTAATGCATAACTATTTTTAATACCATTTTAGATGGGTTCATCGTGAAAAACAATTTTAAAAAAACAACAAAAAAAAAACAAAAAAAAAACAAGGTTACCATCTCTACAACGAGAAGACAGAATTATAATCGAATTTTTCTCCACTCTAATGTTTGAAGCCAACTGTCCAAACTATCTATTTGATGATCGACTAGTGAGACTGGTTTTAATAAATACGATACCGATTACGATATTACCATTGATCGACTACTGTGACAAGGTTTTATAAATACGATACCGATTACAGAATTACCAGTGACAGATTACTATGACAGGATTTATAAATACAATATCTGTTACAGCATTGCTACGTCTTATAAACATTTTTTTTTTTTGGGGGGGGGGGGGGATTTTTTCCTCCCGGTTTTATACATCAACAGCTTTTGTCTGTCTGTTAAAGAGATATCGGCAGCTGTACACCTTAATTCAAATATTTGTAGTTTTTTTTTGCTTTTATTTTTAATATATATATACATATATAAAATAAAAAATGAACACAATAAAATGGGAATAAAAGAGTAGTATTGCTATCTCAAAAAACAGAAGTGAGAGGGTAGATAAGCAGTACAAAAAGCTATCTCCTAAAACTGGAGGGTTCCTGAAGAAACCTTAAAGACATGTACTCACCATGAAGGGAGCGCCATATTGCAGTAAGTGTCCGTGTGTCCCCTCAGACGAACGCCGTCCACGGTGAAGACAGTCATCGTGGTCTATTATAAACACACAAAGACACACACAATATGTGTCGCTGAACGCTGGATGTCTAGTGAAGCAACAGGGGACACCCGATCACACAATAAGGGCGGGACTCAGGTTGGTTGGGTTGTGGGGGGGGGGGTGATGTACAGCCTCTCTTTCTATGACATCCACTTCCTCTCCCTGATAGATCTGAGTCGTAAGACTATCGACAGCATGTAAGAGTTTTTTTTTGGGAACGTCGCGATGGCGTCAGCACAGATAAGACATTCTGTAGCGGTACTGATGAACAACGAAGACCCGAGACCTGGACACAGTTGTGATGTGGAATAGCACTGTCGAGTTTTTCATACCACAAATGTTGATAAGCTTATAAAAACCACAATTAAATAATTGTACACATATAATTGTGGTATATTTTAAACAGTTCTGTCGGAATAAAAAAAAAAACTATGTCTTTGAATTTGTAGACTTCTGTCCTTGAACGTCCAATTCACATGAGTCTCAAAATAAATAACGCATAAAGCCAACAAAATTTGAATTTTTTATCTGCATAGACGAATCTTTGATGAACTTGACCTAATCAATTATGTGACGTTTAAAACATGGATGAACCGGTCGAGTATTTCAAATTATATAAATTTTTTTTCTTTACAAATCGGCACTGAACTGATCTTGTATATAGGCTCACACAATATTTAGAACTTTTCCAAGTTAGCTATAAGAAAGGAATACTCCAAGGTGTATCGCCACAATGTTCGTGAATAAGGTCACACACTATTTAGAACTTCTCAAAGTTAGCTATATGGCATGAATACTCCAAGGTGTATCACCTAAATGATCTTGAATAGGCTCACACAGTATTCAGAACTCTTCCAAGTCAGCTATAATGCATGAACACTCCAAGGTTTATCACCACAATGTTCTTGAATAAGGTCACTTAATATTTCGAACTTCTCAAAGTTAGCTATGAGGCATGAATTCTCCAAGGCTTATAACTTCACTGATTTTGTATAGGCTCATTTAATATTTAGAATTTTTCCAAGTCAACTGTAATGCAAGAGTATGCCATGGCGTATCACCACAATGATCTTAAATAAGTTCATTCAATATTCAGATCTTCTCAAAGTTAGTTATAGAACATGTATACTCCAAGGCGTATCCAATCCATTCAAATTCCCCCCCCCCCTGGCTTTTACTCCAATAAGAGAATCCGAGTGAATCATCAGACCAGACCACAAATTTAAAAGGGACAAAAAAAATCAATATCTCCATTGAATAATTGATGTTCATTTGAATTTCCACACAATAAAGTTGCATTTGTGGACAACATAATGTATATTATGTGAGGAAGGAAGGTCAACCGTCTTTCTCTAAAGTGAAACATTCCGCATAATTAAATAACCTACGTCCAGTTGGACATTGATAACGTCCGTCACAGAAATAACATTTGTGAGGTCAAACATTTTCAACATCCTAATAAACGTTTTGTGTTATATTAAAACTCGTTAATACATTTTCATTTTACGTTTTTAGCAATCAATTATCATAGGTCAAAATCGGTGTCATTGACACAATACGGTGTGGGTAAATGGTTATACGCTATTAGAGTTTCGGCATGTCTTTAGATCTGTCTCGCTCAAAGGTACGTTGAGGGTGAGTAGCAACGTGTTATTTTTGTTGTATTTAGACGAGGGTCTTAGTAGGAGAATATCTTTAAGTCACGTAACTGTTAAAAGAAATGAGTTTTTGTATGTTTAGTAAGGTCATGTTAGGGCACGATCATTAAGTCGTTTAACAGTGAATAGAAATGTATATACAAACTGTTAGGTGTTAGTCAGTTTAGAGACGGCCTGTGCACGATCTATATGCAAAGCTTTGCCCACGTCTTTTTCTCTCTCCTCCCTTTCTCTCCGTCTCCCTCCCTCCATCCTCTCTCTCTCTCTCTTTCTCTCTCTCTCTCTCTCTCTCTTTCTCTCTCTCTCTCTTTGCGTTAGTTCCAAACATACGTTGTGAAGAGACTTATTAAAAATATGTTTACATCCTCATTTTCTCAACCTTGTAACTTTAGTATACATTTTGCTTACAATTTTACAAATCTAATACAAATATAACACACTCCTTTTCGAACCAACTTCTTTAAATTCGTTCCACTTGCAACTAGAGAAAAAAAAAGAACTAGTCAAAACACTTAATAAAAAAACATTTATTTCATATGCACCTTGCAAAACAATTTTTCGATAGCTCACAACGTTAGAACGATTCATTAGCACCTGGTCAAACATGGCCTTAATAGCTTCCAGTTAAATATCAGCTCAAAAGCACCTATTAAATCTATTAAGTGCATACGTAGCACTTAGAAAAAAAACAAACCTAGTGGAACAATTTAACATGTGAGTTTTCCCATAACGTTACATTTTCAGATCGTTAACCATTGATGAAATCCAAACACAGTACGCAAGAAAGGAGGTTACTAAAACTTCTCACTGTACCAACGTCACGTCATGCACACGGTGGACTACGTCTATAACTTCTCATCGGACTACTATCCCATCATACACTTGGTGGATTACTGCTATAACTTCCCCCCTGGACCAATATCACATCATGCACACAATGAACTCGCGATGCTCAAGTCAGGACCACATTCCGCGATCTGAAAACGATACATCACAATTCCTCTTGTCGTCATATTTATTTATTCTGTTCCCGCTCCAAGTTTTTGTTCTCCAGCGCGCCATTTTTTTTTTCCCCGGGAGCCTGTAGATTCTCGAGGTCGCAATGAGTGAAACGGAACACCGAAGAGTTCGCTCAATCCTCGTAGTAACTGGCCAATAAAAAAAAATTATCTAGAGGAATTAGCCCCCCCACCCCCCCCCCCCAGTTATGAGACTTACGCAGTAATCGTGTTCACCGATCCTCGTTGTACATGCGGGCTTTTGATATCGAATGTCCGTCCTCATCAGTTCGGTTACGATACTTCAACAAACTCTGTCGGACAACGAAAACAATTGACAATAATGACGTCATCTGTACACGTCTACCCCGATTTAGTGCTAAATAGTGATATGAGATTCGGAAGAAGATCTTTTTTTTTTTTTTAAATAAAAATTATATTACAATGAGGGGCTTGTTAAAAACTTCCAAGTCCACGTATGTGGATACTTTTAAAATATCGCATATATATATGGTCTTGAGATCGAACAACCTAATTCTGTAAATTTTAGCAATGTGTTTGGGGCTATTATGGTCAGACACGGGCAAGCAGATACGACGACACAAGCCTTCACGTTAGCAAAATAATGAATCTATTTCCTATATTTGATACATTTGTGTTGGTATCGCCTATCCCCATTTCAAATGGGATCGCCTATCCCCATTTGGTTTGGGATCACCTCTCCACATTTGTGTTCGGTTCGCCTATCCCCATTTCTGTTTGGGATCGCCTATTCCCATTTGTATTGGGTTCGCCTATCCCCATTTCTGATGGGATCGCCTATTTCCATTTGTTTTGGGATCACCTCTCCACAATTTTGTTGGGTTCGCCTATCCCCATTTCTGTTGGGATCGCTTATCCCCATTTGTGTTGGGTATGCCTCTCCCCATTTCTGATGGGATCGCCTATCCCCATTAGTGTTGGGTTCGCCTATCCCCATTTCTGATGGGATTGCCTGTCCCCATTTGTTTTGGGATCACCTCTCCACATTTGTGTTGGGTTCGCCTATCCCCATTTCTGTTGGGATCGCGTATCCCTATTTGTGTTGGGTTCGCCTATCCCCATTTCAGTTGGGATCGCCTATCCCCATTTGTGTTGGGTTCGCCTATCCCCATTCCTTTGCCTCTCCCCATTTCTGATGGGATCGCCTCTCCCCATTAGTGTTGGGTTCGCCTATCCCCATTTCTGATGGGATTGCCTGTCCCCATTTGTTTTGGGATCACCTCTCCCCATTTGTGTTGGGTTCGCCTATCCCCATTTCTGTTGGGATCGCGTATCCATATTTGTGTTGGGTTCGCCTATCCCCATTTCAGATGGGATCGCCTATCCCCATTTGTGTTGGGTTCGCCTATCCCCATTCCTGATGGTATCGCCTATCCCCATTTGTTTTGGGATCACCTCTCCACATTTGTGTTGGGTTTGCCTATCCCCGTTTCTGTTGGGATCGCCTATCCCAAATCGTGTTGTGATCGCCTATCCCCATTTCTGTTGGTATCGTCTACCCCGCCATTTCTATGGATTAAGAACATTTAAAAAAAACAAAAACATAAAGCGATTTCAACGACAACAAAAACAACAACAACAACTTTCAATTCACGTAATCTATCAACATTTCATCAGCAATCTTTATTTATCCTTCTCATTAATCTCTCGATCATTCCATGAAGTAGCGGCTGAGCTCATCAAAATCTTTCCTGGTCAGACCTTGAACTCGCGATTTTCTCTAAATACATTTTTCATATTTTTTGTTTGTGTTTCCTCATCTGTGGTTTCTTTCCTATATATTTATAAAGCTGTCATTATTTTAAATAGGATTGATTCCTTTCAGTTACAGAAATTACAGGTAAATATTTATCAACTCCGACTTGATCTTCTCAACTCGAACATGACTAAAATTTTACGTCACGGGTTTTTTTTTCCTTCATATGGATATCTCCATAAAATAAGGCGACATTGATACGACTCCAATTGTAACTGAATTTTTGTCGACTCCAGCTCGTACACCTGTCTGGAGTCCTGGGTATTGGTTCATGCCATTCCCGCCACGAGAACATAAAATGACAATGAGCGTCAATGACCGAAGGTTTAGCGAGAACGCTACCGGAGGTTGATGTGAGCGATACGGGGATAAGCTGTCATGGTCTTGGCGTGTCTTCAGATCATTCTGATAAAGCGGGCTGAGTTAAAGTGTGAGTAACAACGTGTTTCCATGTGTCCGCCTGCAACACCCTCGAGGTGGAGGTGGGGGTGAGGGGGGTGGGGCGGGCTCCCTTGTTGAAGTGAGGAAATACAAACGTATGACGTAATCGGTCAACAGAGTACTACCAGCGTGAAGGTAGTAAATTGTTGATGCAGTTTGGATGTGGGTACATGTGTTGATACAGTTTGGATGTGGGTACATGTGTTGATACAGTTGGGATGGGGGTGCCAGAGTCTATACACTTTGGATGGAGGTACAGGTGTAGATACAGCTTGGAGCGTGATACAGGAGTCGATACAGCTTGGAGCGTGATACAGGAGTCGATACAGATTGGAGCGTGATACAGGAGTCGATACAGCTTGGAGCGTGATACAGGAGTCGATACAGCTTGGAGCGTGATACAGGAGTCGATACAGCTTGGAGCGTGATACAGGAGTCGATACAGATTGGAGCATGATACAGGAGTTGATACAGATTGGAGCATGATACAGGAGTTGATACAGATTGGAGCATGATACAGGAGTTGATACAGATTGGAGCATGATACAGGAGTTGATACAGATTGGAGCATGATACAGGAGTTGATACAGATTGGAGCATGATACAGGAGTTGATACAGATTGGAGCATGATACAGGAGTTGATACAGATTGGAGCATGATACAGGAGTTGATACAGATTGGAGCATGATACAGGAGTTGATACAGATTGGAGCATGATACAGGAGTTGATACAGATTGGAGCATGATACAGGAGTTGATACAGATTGGAGCATGATACAGGAGTTGATACAGATTGGAGCATGATACAGGAGTTGATACAGATTGGAGCATGATACAGGAGTTGATACAGATTGGAGCATGATACAGGAGTTGATACAGATTGGAGCATGATACAGGAGTTGATACAGATTGGAGCATGATACAGGAGTTGATACAGATTGGAGCATGATACAGGAGTTGATACAGATTGGAGCATGATACAGGAGTTGATACAGATTGGAGCATGATACAGGAGTTGATACAGATTGGAGCATGATACAGGAGTTGATACAGATTGGAGCATGATACAGGAGTTGATACAGATTGGAGCATGATACAGGAGTTGATACAGATTGGAGCATGATACAGGAGTTGATACAGATTGGAGCATGATACAGGAGTTGATACAGATTGGAGCATGATACAGGAGTTGATACAGATTGGAGCATGATACAGGAGTTGATACAGATTGGAGCATGATACAGGAGTTGATACAGATTGGAGCATGATACAGGAGTTGATACAGATTGGAGCATGATACAGGAGTTGATACAGATTGGAGCATGATACAGGAGTTGATACAGATTGGAGCATGATACAGGAGTTGATACAGATTGGAGCGTGATACAGGAGTTGATACAGATTGGAGCATGATACAGGAGTTGATACAGATTGGAGCATGATACAGGAGTTGATACAGATTGGAGCATGATACAGGAGTTGATACAGATTGGAACATGATACAGGAGTTGATACAGATTGGAGCGTGATACAGGAGTTGATACAGATTGGATCATGATACAGGAGTTGATACAGATTGGAGCATGATACAGGAGTTGATACATATTGGAGCATGATACAGGAGTTGATACAGATTGGAGCATGATACAGGAGTCGATACAGATTGGAGCATGATACAGGAGTTGATACAGATTGGAGCATGATACAGGACTTGATACAGATTGGAGCATGATACAGGAGTCGATACAGATTGGAGCATGATACAGGAGTTGATACAGATTGGAGCATGATACAGGAGTTGATACAGATTGGAGCATGATACAGGAGTCGATACAGATTGGAGCATGATACAGGAGTTGATACAGATTGGAGCATGATACAGGACTTGATACAGATTGGAGCATGATACAGGAGTCGATACAGATTGGAGCATGATACAGGAGTTGATACAGATTGGAGCATGATACAGGAGTTGATACAGATTGGAGCATGATACAGGAGTTGATACAGATTGGAGCATGATACAGGAGTTGATACAGATTGGAGCATGATACAGGAGTTGATACAGATTGGAGCATGATACAGGAGTTGATACAGATTGGAGCATGATACAGGAGTTGATACAGATTGGAGCATGATACAGGAGTTGATACAGATTGGAGCATGATACAGGAGTTGATACAGATTGGAGCATGATACAGGAGTTGATACAGATTGGAGCATGATACAGGAGTTGATACAGATTGGAGCATGATACAGGAGTTGATACAGATTGGAGCATGATACAGGAGTTGATACAGATTGGAGCATGATACAGGAGTTGATACAGATTGGAGCATGATACAGGAGTTGATACAGATTGGAGCATGATACAGGAGTTGATACAGATTGGAGCATGATACAGGAGTTGATACAGATTGGAGCATGATACAGGAGTTGATACAGATTGGAGCATGATACAGGAGTTGATACAGATTGGAGCATGATACAGGAGTTGATACAGATTGGAGCATGATACAGGAGTTGATACAGATTGGAGCATGATACAGGAGTTGATACAGATTGGAGCATGATACAGGAGTTGATACAGATTGGAGCATGATACAGGAGTTGATACAGATTGGAGCATGATACAGGAGTTGATACAGATTGGAGCATGATACAGGAGTTGATACAGATTGGAGCATGATACAGGAGTTGATACAGATTGGAGCATGATACAGGAGTTGATACAGATTGGAGCATGATACAGGAGTTGATACAGATTGGAGCATGATACAGGAGTTGATACAGATTGGAGCATGATACAGGAGTTGATACAGATTGGAGCATGATACAGGAGTTGATACAGATTGGAGCATGATACAGGAGTTGATACAGATTGGAGCATGATACAGGAGTTGATACAGATTGGAGCATGATACAGGAGTTGATACAGATTGGAGCATGATACAGGAGTTGATACAGATTGGAGCATGATACAGGAGTTGATACAGATTGGAGCATGATACAGGAGTTGATACAGATTGGAGCATGATACAGGAGTTGATACAGATTGGAGCATGATACAGGAGTTGATACAGATTGGAGCATGATACAGGAGTTGATACAGATTGGAGCATGATACAGGAGTTGATACAGATTGGAGCATGATACAGGAGTTGATACAGATTGGAGCATGATACAGGAGTTGATACAGATTGGAGCATGATACAGGAGTTGATACAGATTGGAGCATGATACAGGAGTTGATACAGATTGGAGCATGATACAGGAGTTGATACAGATTGGAGCATGATACAGGAGTTGATACAGATTGGAGCATGATACAGGAGTTGATACAGATTGGAGCATGATACAGGAGTTGATACAGATTGGAGCATGATACAGGAGTTGATACAGATTGGAGCATGATACAGGAGTTGATACAGATTGGAGCATGATACAGGAGTTGATACAGATTGGAGCATGATACAGGAGTTGATACAGATTGGAGCATGATACAGGAGTTGATACAGATTGGAGCATGATACAGGAGTTGATACAGATTGGAGCATGATACAGGAGTTGATACAGATTGGAGCATGATACAGGAGTTGATACAGATTGGAGCATGATACAGGAGTTGATACAGATTGGAGCATGATACAGGAGTTGATACAGATTGGAGCATGATACAGGAGTTGATACAGATTGGAGCATGATACAGGAGTTGATACAGATTGGAGCATGATACAGGAGTTGATACAGATTGGAGCATGATACAGGAGTTGATACAGATTGGAGCGTGATACAGGAGTTGATACAGATTGGAGCATGATACAGGAGTAGATACAGATTGGAGCATGATAAAGGAGTTGATACAGATTGGAGCGTGATACAGGAGTTGATACAGATTGGAGCATGATACAGGAGTAGATACAGATTTTAGCATGATACAGGAGTTGATACAGATTGGAGCGTGATACAGGAGTTGATACAGATTGGAGCATGATACAGGAGTCGATACAGATGGGAGCATGATACAGGAGTTGATACAGATTGGAGCATGATACAGGAGTTGATACAGATTGGAGCATGATACAGGAGTTGATACAGATTGGAGCATGATACAGGAGTAGATACAGATTGGAGCATGATACAGGAGTTGATACAGATTGGAGCGTGATACAGGAGTTGATACAGATTGGATCATGATACAGGAGTTGATACAGATTGGAGCATGATACAGGAGTTGATACATATTGGAGCATGATACAGGAGTTGATACAGATTGGAGCATGATACAGGAGTCGATACAGCTTGGAGCGTGATACAGGAGTCGATACAGATTGGAGCATGATACAGGAGTTGATACAGATTGGAGCGTGATACAGGAGTCAATACAGATTGGAGCACGATACAGGAGTCGATACAGATTGGAGTATGATACAGGAGTTGATACAGATTGGAGCGTGATACAGGAGTTGATACAGATTGGAGCGTGATACAGGAGTTGCTACAGATTGGAACATGATACAGGAGTTGATACAGATTGGAGTGTGATACAGGAGTTGATACAGATTGGAGCATGATACAGGAGTTGATACAGATTGGAGCATGATACAGGAGTTGATACAGATTGGAGCATGATACAGGAGTTGATACAGATTGGAGCATGATACAGGAGTTGATACAGATTGGAGCATGATACAGGAGTTGATACAGATTGGAGCATGATACAGGAGTTGATACAGATTGGAGCATGATACAGGAGTTGATACAGATTGGAGCATGATACAGGAGTTGATACAGATTGGAGCATGATACAGGAGTTGATACAGATTGGAGCATGATACAGGAGTTGATACAGATTGGAGCATGATACAGGAGTTGATACAGATTGGAGCATGATACAGGAGTTGATACAGATTGGAGCATGATACAGGAGTTGATACAGATTGGAGCATGATACAGGAGTTGATACAGATTGGAGCATGATACAGGAGTTGATACAGATTGGAGCATGATACAGGAGTTGATACAGATTGGAGCATGATACAGGAGTTGATACAGATTGGAGCATGATACAGGAGTTGATACAGATTGGAGCATGATACAGGAGTTGATACAGATTGGAGCATGATACAGGAGTTGATACAGATTGGAGCATGATACAGGAGTTGATACAGATTGGAGCATGATACAGGAGTTGATACAGATTGGAGCATGATACAGGAGTTGATACAGATTGGAGCATGATACAGGAGTTGATACAGATTGGAGCATGATACAGGAGTTGATACAGATTGGAGCATGATACAGGAGTTGATACAGATTGGAGCATGATACAGGAGTTGATACAGATTGGAGCATGATACAGGAGTTGATACAGATTGGAGCATGATACAGGAGTTGATACAGATTGGAGCATGATACAGGAGTTGATACAGATTGGAGCATGATACAGGAGTTGATACAGATTGGAGCATGATACAGGAGTTGATACAGATTGGAGCATGATACAGGAGTTGATACAGATTGGAGCATGATACAGGAGTTGATACAGATTGGAGCGTGATACAGGAGTTGATACAGATTGGAGCATGATACAGGAGTTGATACAGATTGGAGCATGATACAGGAGTCGATACAGATTGGAGCATGATACAGGAGTCGATACAGATTGGAGCATGATACAGGAGTTGATACTGATTGGAGCATGATACAGGAGTTGATACAGATTGGAGCGTGATACGTGAGTTGATACAGATTGGAGCGTGATACAGGAGTCGATACAGATTGGAGCATGATACAGGAGTTGATACAGATTGGAGCGTGATACAGGAGTCGATACAGATTGGAGCGTGATACAGGAGTTGATACAGATTGGAGCGTGATACAGGAGTTGATACAGATTGGAGCGTGATACAGGAGTTGATACAGATTGGAGCGTGATACAGGAGTTGCTACAGATTGGAACATGATACAGGAGTTGATACAGATTGGAGTGTGATACAGGAGTCGATACAGATTGGAGCATGATACAGGAGTAGATACAGATTGGAGCATGATACAGGAGTTGATACAGATTGGAGCATGATACAGGAGTTGATACAGATTGGAGCATGATACAGGAGTTGATACAGATTGGAGCATGATACAGGAGTTGATACAGATTGGAGCATGATACAGGAGTTGATACAGATTGGAGCATGATACAGGAGTTGATACAGATTGGAGCATGATACAGGAGTTGATACAGATTGGAGCATGATACAGGAGTTGATACAGATTGGAGCATGATACAGGAGTTGATACAGATTGGAGCATGATACAGGAGTTGATACAGATTGGAGCATGATACAGGAGTTGATACAGATTGGAGCATGATACAGGAGTTGATACAGATTGGAGCATGATACAGGAGTTGATACAGATTGGAGCATGATACAGGAGTTGATACAGATTGGAGCATGATACAGGAGTTGATACAGATTGGAGCATGATACAGGAGTTGATACAGATTGGAGCATGATACAGGAGTTGATACAGATTGGAGCATGATACAGGAGTTGATACAGATTGGAGCATGATACAGGAGTTGATACAGATTGGAGCATGATACAGGAGTTGATACAGATTGGAGCATGATACAGGAGTTGATACAGATTGGAGCATGATACAGGAGTTGATACAGATTGGAGCATGATACAGGAGTTGATACAGATTGGAGCATGATACAGGAGTTGATACAGATTGGAGCATGATACAGGAGTTGATACAGATTGGAGCATGATACAGGAGTTGATACAGATTGGAGCATGATACAGGAGTTGATACAGATTGGAGCATGATACAGGAGTTGATACAGATTGGAGCATGATACAGGAGTTGATACAGATTGGAGCATGATACAGGAGTTGATACAGATTGGAGCATGATACAGGAGTTGATACAGATTGGAGCATGATACAGGAGTTGATACAGATTGGAGCATGATACAGGAGTTGATACAGATTGGAGCATGATACAGGAGTTGATACAGATTGGAGCATGATACAGGAGTTGATACAGATTGGAGCGTGATACAGGAGTTGATACAGATTGGAGCATGATACAGGAGTTGATACAGATTGGAGCGTGATACAGGAGTTGATACAGATTGGAGCGTTATACAGGAGTTGATACAGATTGGAGCGTGATACATGAGTTGATACAGATTGGAGCGTGATACACGAGTTGATACAGATTGGAGCGTGATACAGGAGTTGATACAGATTGGAGCATGATACAGGAGTTGATACAGATTGGAGCATGATACAGGAGTTGATACAGCTTGGAGCATGATACAGGAGTTGATACAGATTGGAGCATGATACAGGAGTTGATACAGATTGGAGCATGATACAGGAGTTGATACAGATTGGAGCATAATACAGGAGTTGATACAGCTTGGAGCGTGATACAGGAGTTGATACAGATTGGAGCATAATACAGGAGTTGATACAGCTTGGAGCGTGATACAGGAGTTGATACAGATTGGAGCATGATACAGGAGTCGATACAGATTGGAGCATGATACAGGACTTGATACAGATTGGAGCGTGATACAGGAGTTGATACAGATTGGAGCGTGATACAGGAGTTGATACAGATTGGAGCATGATACAGGAGTCGATACAGATTGGAGCATGATACAGGAGTAGATACAGATTGGAGCATGATACAGGAGTTGATACAGATTGGAGCGTGATACAGGAGTTGATACAGATTGGAGCATGATACAGGAGTAGATACAGATTGGAGCATGATAAAGGAGTTGATACAGATTGGAGCGTGATACAGGAGTTGATACAGATTGGAGCATGATACAGGAGTAGATACAGATTTTAGCATGATACAGGAGTTGATACAGATTGGAGCGTGATACAGGAGTTGATACAGATTGGAGCATGATACAGGAGTCGATACAGATGGGAGCATGATACAGGAGTTGATACAGATTGGAGCATGATACAGGAGTTGATACAGATTGGAGCATGATACAGGAGTTGATACAGATTGGAGCATGATACAGGAGTAGATACAGATTGGAGCATGATACAGGAGTTGATACAGATTGGAGCGTGATACAGGAGTTGATACAGATTGGAGCGTGATACAGGAGTTGATACAGATTGGAGCGTGATACAGGAGTTGATACAGATTGGAGCATGATACAGGAGTTGATACAGATTGGAGCATGATACAGGAGTTGATACAGATTGGAGCATGATACAGGAGTTGATACAGATTGGAGCGTGATACAGGAGTTGATACAGATTGGAGCATGATACAGGAGTCGATACAGATTGGAGCATGATACAGGAGTAGATACAGATTGGAGCATGATACAGGAGTCGATACAGATTGGAGCATGATACAGGAGTCGATACAGATTGGAGCGTGATACAGGAGTTGATACAGATTGGAGCATAATACAGGAGTTGATACAGATTGGAGCATGATACAGGAGTAGATACAGATTGGAGCATGATACAGGAGTTGATACAGATTGGAGCATGATACAGGAGTCGATACAGATTGGTGCATGATACAGGAGTCGATACAGATTGGAGCGTGATACAGGAGTTGATACAGATTGGAGCGTGATACAGGAGTTGATACAGCTAGGAGCGTGAGTCTGGATCTCATTGAGCTAAGGGCGTGATATAGGAACACATCGAAAAAAAAAATTATTGCTGTTTCGTTGCAAAATCTTTTCTATAATTTTTACACTGAGAATTAGAAAAGGTGAACCCCTTATTTCTAATTTAACACTCATTCTGCCTGTTTGCGATAGACAGGCTGAATAAAATTAACGAAAATGCTTACATTTCTTACAGAATTTCAGTTGATGAATAGTTTTATTTTTTTTTTGTTACCATTGAAATAAAATATGTTTCATCATTGATATACGTAATAAAGAATGTCCCAAACTCTCGTTCTTTCAAATTTTAAATGTATTTTAACGTTCTATAAACCCTTACTGTTTTATTATAAACATTTTTTTTTTGTTGGCCTCTTAAAAATGTGACTACCCTCATCCTCGCCCCTGAACTCCATGTTAGGAAAACGGACAAATTATAATGTACTCAGATTCAAGGACAATTTTTATCCACTGCGTCCAGCTCTCCAACTTCACTGTGCATTGTGGTGTGTGCATTGCTATTTAAATGTGTCCAATATATTATGTCAACGCCCTTGAAATGCGTTTATCGACTTTACCGTGAACGTATTTATGTATTAGAAAGGAAATAAAAAATCTATTCTTTGAGCTATCTCTAAACTCAGCAAAAACCATTATGCCTGTGGCATATCTTGATCTGCTCGGGGGAAAATTAAACAAAATTATAATAAATCGCACCCACTCCCACACAACCTAAATTTTTATTTAATTTTATTTAGTAGCCTCAACAATAACGCCATAGCACAAATTTAAAATAAACAACCTGAACAATATTGATGTTCTATCGTCCCATCGAGCTTTTCCCACGCAATGTATTTCATTCTCTATTAAAAAAAAAAAAAAAAAAAAAAAAAAAAAAAAAAATCTCCTCACTGATTTCTGTGTACCGGCATTTAAATACTATTTTGATGCAACGTTAAATTAAAAACCATATTGAAGCTAAATCTGAAACATGGTCGGATGTGGAGACAATGATGTTAAAGTGTGCCCGCCCCCCCACCCCCCTTTACTGTTATAAGATTTTCACCGCCCGGTAAAGACATAAATTGGTAAAATAAATAGTTCACACATTTATTTCAAATTGTTTATATACTAATTTCATGATACAGTAGAACCTCTCATAACGAGCATAATTCGGTCCAGACTCATACTCGTTAAGCGAAACACTCGTTAAACGAAACAAATTTTCCCATACAAATCAATGTAAAATATGATGATACGTTCCATGCTGAAAAAAATACTCATTTTTCAAAAAATGTTATTAACATTTATTCAAATAAAATTACTTATGAATTGTTAAGGAGTGTAACAACTTTGAATACAATTTAGATTTGAAACTAAAAACGTAAATGAAAATATGAATTTATGACAAACGATTAATCCTTTTTAACTAGAAAGCTGTCTAAAGACATTTGTTTTTGCCGACACTTCAAAATTTGACGAAAATGTGTCACAGCATTTTCATTGGATACATTTGTAGCACGAATAGCCACCTTCTTACTAGGGTGATGCTTCTCAATGTACGATGCAACAGATTCCCATACTTTCAGCATTTCTCTTATTTCGCTAGAAGATTGTTGCTCCGCTACTTCCTCCTCCATTATTGAGCTCTCCTCCATAATTTCTTGCTGTGAAACACGATGCAACTCCATAAGTTCTTCGGTGGTCAACTCTTGACTGTGTTCTTTCACAAGCTCTTCAATAGCTTTGTTGTCCACCTCGAGTCCCATGATATTGGCCAATGACACAATCTCGTTCACTGTAGACTCTACAGGTACTGTTTCAAAATCACATTCAACAACAGTCTCTGGCCAAAGATTTTTCTAAGCAGAAGTGAGGGTCATCTTGGTAACTCCTTCCCAAGCCTTGTCAATCATCTTGAGGCAAGCAACGATGTGAAAATGAAGCATTGATCTCCTTAATTTTATTTTTGTTCTTGAGAATAGTGCAGATCGTTCATGTTGACCGATTGTATGTGCGCGCTAGAGTAGCCACGCTCACACCTTGTTCTCGCTTTTCAATGATTTTACAGTTTCATTTCAACAGTTATTTTTACTCTCTTCTGATTGTCTTCTTGCGGTTTTTTCTTCGAAGACATTTTAGCACAGGTTATTACACCTCGCACATAAAAAATTACGAATGCTGTCTAAATACAAAATTTGTAAAAACAGGTGATCACACACGAAAACAATACGCTAACAGACAGAGTGCTAAACACATCTAATGCATTGGCGCGGAAGTCCCGGCTCACAAATGAATGTGGGGAAAAAGGGACTTCCCCTTTTTGCGTAACTCGTTATGCGAAATGTCGATCGTTAAGGAAGCAACTTCATCACATTTTTATGTGTGCTCGTTATGAGAGGTTCCATGTATAAATAAAAAAAAAAATAACGCCTTATCAACATTTCGATATTGTAAATATTTTTTTAACATTAAGCTCCATTCTTTCACACGGGGAAAAGGTTATATACAGGTAGAATCCTAGGGGCAGACGACTCACCCGTCGCCCAAGGCTGAGTTGGACTGATGATGTGGAGACGGATTTAAACCAGTTGGTGGGTTCGCGCATGGAGGCGGAAATCCATGGATCGCTCCGAATGGAAGGATGTGGTGGAGCACGCCAGGGCCCTACATGGGCTGTAGTGCCACTGATAATGATGATGATGTCTTATATAGGGGGAGAAATGACCAGATGTTAACGGAACACTCTGTGGTAGGCATTTAGCGTTACTGTCTACCTGCTATTGCGAATTCTCAACCCAAAACGTTAAACCATCATATTTTTCAACAGGCCATGATGTTTTGTATGCTCCTAAAAGTAACACAACAAGCAAAAACATTTCACATCCTTGGAATATAATATACATCTGTAATAATCCGAATTCCTTGTTTTAAAAAGGAATATCAATGTCAGGATCTTTACGTTTCTAACAGCATTTAGTCTTGAGAAATAGTCATCTATTACATAATATGGGTCGGCCCCTCCATCTTTTCACGACGCTGAACTACATTTATGTCCATCTAAAAATGGTAAAACCATATCCTTAAATATACAACAACAAAATCTATATACCATTTTCAATATTTTGTGCATTAACGTAATTCGATACATGGGTGTGTTCATAAACTATTTAACCTAACTTCTGAATGGTTTCTCTACTAGGTTATCACATTATTAGAACATCGTAAAACACGGAGTTGTGTTCATCTAAAAAAATGGATCACGTGATTCATTGTTTACGTCTGTAAAAAGGTCTTGTTAGTTCAAAAAGAAATCTTATTAATCTTATTCACATTTAGCCCCCACTTTCCGATGAACTTTACTTTTTGCAAAGACTGGAAAAAAGAGTTTATTTTCACATTTAAAAGAAATACTTAACTCATCTTCCCACGCCCATGAACTGTAGAGAACAAAATAATGATCCTATTTTCCAGCTTAAATTTTCTCGTGTTTAAAATGATTGTTTTTTTTTTTATATGTTTATTTGTGGTGTGGGTACACGTATGTAAAACTGTACCTACGGTTTGTCAACGCTCTTGAACTATATTATCTTAATTGTACAATATAATCTATATCTTTTAAAATAAAATGTAGCACCTCCTTTTCACGATTGTCATATCTCTAGATTTAAAGCTATTGTCATCGACCTACAAATGGACACACGCTATTCCGTCAACCAGATGCAAGTTTCCTGAAGGATGTTTAATTATTTATGAAATTGGCCTCTTCCTTCTCAGGCGTATTATGGGCTGCTACCTGCGGCAAAATGAAAGTATATGATCCTCCATCTCCCCCTCCTCACATACAATTTAAAAAAAAATTTAATTTTAAATAATACACGGGATGATAGTATCTATATAATAAATATATAAAAATAGCCAACTATAAATCTATCTATCTATATATATTTAAAGAAAACCCAGGTAGAAAAAAATTAACATTAAAAACGTATACAGGGTCTTTGAGTCGTCGATGGTTCTCATATTAACATCCCTGAAAAAAGAGCGTTGTCACTCGCACCACGACTGAACTGTTGCATTAACCCTTGATGGATGGGATCTCCCGAAACAGCTTGTTAACCCTTGATGGATGTGATCTCCGCAAACAACATGTTTCAATTTTCAACCACTTAAACAGGGAAGGATAACTGCGCCAGGAGCACATAATTACGACAGCGCGCCGTTTCAGACAATGGATGGCGCTATTTCAAGACAGCGGGTGTCCGCACATTTCTGGGCGCCCTGTGCCAGTGATGCCGTTAATTCATTTCCCAGTAATGGTGATGTTCTTAGAAATGAAGAAGCACACATTTGGATATTTTATCTGCATGTGAATGGAAAGAGATAAGCTTTCAACGGGGTACTTAGATAATTTCATGGGCGGAGAATAGTTAAGCTGCACTCAGCACCCCTACCCTAAATCTGTCTCTGCGTATACCTGAGAAGGGGTGCTGGGTGGCCGAAGGGTCTAAACTGAGTCAATATCCAGGCAAATCCAAAATAGCACATACAAAAAACTTGTCAAAAAGATGGAAAACTCTGAATTCAAACACGGGCAGGAAGTCCCGTAGGAGGTATGTCATTGACACAATGAAATTTCCGACGTTTCCTACGATGTTACAGGTGCCTAGCTGTATCATCGACAAGTGATGCTCCCTCTGGGTTAACCAGGTGCGTGGAGAGAGAGGAAAATGGCGTTCTAGTGATTCAGCTTATCCTATCAGAACATGGGAGCTCGTCCTGCAAATTCTACATCCTCGTCACGTTTGAACGTCTGGGTGTCAGAAAATACCTGAGTATAAATGAGATATATTTTTTTTTTAATAATTATAATTTGGATCCAACCTTAAAAGTAGAACACTTTTCAGTCCACAAAGTATCAGAGAGTTTGCTAGGGGCAAGACCCGTCTACGTTCTCAGTTGCGTAAAGTAAATTTATTGCTAGAGGATTCCCGTTTGATTTCAGGGCAACACACGCCTCTGCCTTAAGATTCTGAGCGTATGCTTTATATCTTGGACGGTTAACATTGGACCCGATGGACCTCTGGATTCTCCAATACACGATGCTAGACATTGTATTTATTTGGTAACGTCTTTTTTTTCCAACAGGTTTCTTATGATTCCAGTGGGGGGGGGGGGGCCTGTGTTTTATTGCAAGAGGGAGCCAAATTATGTGTCAACCTTGAATAGTCCCGTAGGCGATATGATATTGACACGATGAAAAACTTTCAGACTTAAAACGCAAGAAACAATGTATCCTGGTCAAATTCCTGTCGTCTTAGCTAATTATTGCCATCCGATAAAACAGACAAAGACGAGAGAATGACAAATTAAATATATATATATATATTTGGCTTTCCGCACAGAACTAGTTAGAATTTTTTTAAAAAAATGGCTCATTGGGGAAAACCTTGATTCAGCAATTATTACAAAACGAAAATATATTTTTTAAAAAAATGTTTATGAGCCTTAGGCTATATAATCAGTTAATAGCGTATGTCAAGTTATTGTCCCAGAGCAAAGTTTTTAACAACCACTTGTAAATGTATTTCACCCCTGAAGAATCTCTTTCACTTCCACATCTTAGCTAATGCTAAAAATTCAGCTGCTGCTGTTATCAATGTTTATGATCAACTTCACGAAGTCAAAGTCAAGTTCATGAGGTCAAGTTCATGAGGTCCAGTTCATGAGGTCAAGTTCTCAATGTCGAATTCCGAATATCGTCAATAGTACTGAATGAGCTAATGAGTTTTTTTTTAATGGTTTATTTGATAATCTAGAGAATAAATGAGTTAATATTCGCAGCCTCTGAAGGGACCGATTCCCCTCCCTGATTAACCCAATGGATTTAGAATACTCATCTAATTTGAATAAATCAATTTAAGGCTGGCAAGCCATACAAAAAACATCATATACTAAAAGCGAAAAATTGATGGAACCGTCGATGGGGACAAAGCAAGTTGGCCATGCGTTATTAAATTGGGCTTAACACTGCGTTGGCTAACTAATTATTCATTACCTCAGTTGTCAATGGCCAGTCATACAAATCGGGTCAATTGATTTTTTTTTATCCCTGTATCTTTCTTTAAATAGAGACCAAGTGCTCAAGGTCATATCCGACAAGAAGGTGTGCGTGCTTGTGGGTGTTTGTGGGTGTTAGTGGGTGCTTGTGGGTGTTAGTGGGTGCTTGTGGGTGTTTGTGGGTGTTAGTGGGTGCTTGTGGGTGTTAGTGCCTGCTTGTGGGTGTTATTGGGTGTTAGTGGGTGTTTGTGGGTGTTAGTGCGTGCTTGTGGGTGTTAGTGGGTGCTTGTGGGTGTTAGTGGGTGCTTGTGGGTGTGAGTGGGTGCTTGTGGGTG
>CAXITT010000424.1:419355-447073 GCA_964033795.1 Lymnaea stagnalis | reverse complement strand
GTGGGTGCTTGTGGGTGCTTTTGGGTGCTTTTGGGTGTTGGTGGGTGCTTGTGGGTGCTTGTGGGTGTTAGTGGGTCTTTGTGGGTGTTAGTGGGTGCTTGTGGGTGCTTGTGGGTGTTAGTGGGTGCTTGTGGGTGCTTGTGGGTGCTTGTGGGTGTTAGTGGGTGCTTGTGGGTGTTTGTATGTATTTAGTTTTTGGTTGGGGTGGAATGTTTATAAAGGTTAAAAATCACAACATTTACTAGCGCTTAGCTTTTAGAAAAAATAGTTTTTGCAAACAAGTCAGTTACCTACATGCTATTGTATTTGCATACTGTACAAGTTTAGCTGTTTCGTTTGTAAAATTACTTTTTTTATAGTCACATATAGGCTACAGTAGAAACCATTTTAAACACATGATATTAAAAGTACTTCCTTTAACTTATCATTAAGTTCATCTTTATGAGATACCCGCGATATAATCACAGAAATGAAGTCACTTCCATTAAATATCATGAAATATTATCAAATCTTGATAGAGAATAAGGTCCCTTCCTATTAATGTCACGAAACATTATCAAATCTCGTTGGAGAAAAATTTCACTTCAATTAAATGTCATAAAATATCACATTTCTTTAGAGTAATAGGTCACTTTCATTAAATATCATAAAATGTTATCAAATCTCGTTAGAGAAATTTTTAAATTACATTTAATGTAATGAATATTATCAAATCTCGTTAGAGAAATGTGTCCCTTTTATTAAATGTCATTAAATATTTTCAATTCTTGTTAGAGAAATATGTCACTTCCATTAATTGTCATGAAATATTCCTAAATCTCGTTAAAGAAATAGGTCACGTCAAATAAATGTCATGAAATATAATCACATCTCCTTCCCAGAAATAGGCCACTTCCATTAAATGTCATGATGTGTTTTCAAATCTCGTTAGAGAAAAAGCTCACTTTCATTAAGAAACGCCTCAACTATCAACGTTAAAACAAGGACTGTTTAGAAAATGGTAATAATTTAAACTTACTACCATCTTTCATATTGATACGCGGGAATACAATTTTATGTTTCAAAGCCATTTAATTTTGAATCGTAAAGTATTCCATGCATGTTTGTTACTTAACACATCTCGAACAAGGTGAATGAATAGACCTAGGTCGCTAGCATTCCCTTGGCGTCCATAAAACAATTGTGCCCCATCAGTAACAAGAACCTGTTTCACAGTCCGACAGGCTGGAAAATATATTCAGGTAAAACTCCATTATCAGCTTTACGGTAAACGGCAAAAAACAAACAAGCAGGCACATCATGCATGTGGACCACTCGAGGAGCTGACCAGCTGAAAGGAATGACCTTATTGAAATCACAGGTGGAAAGAAACAACCCAATATAATAGCATTGAGGAACACAAACAGTTTTGTCTTGAAGGGTTGAAAGAGATTTCAATGAACACGTTGTTAAAGATTCTGGTTCTATTTTATGTGAAACACTAAAGGGAAAGCAAAAAAACACATTGATATTTGCGTTAGAGGTTTTATTTTTACAAAATGTCAAAGGTCAAAGCACTGTTTTAAAAAAAACAACATAGCTATATTTTTTTTTGGAACTCTCAAAACACATGTTTTTTTTTGTTCTGTGATATTTGATGTTATTATGTAACTTTAAGTTCAAACGAACCACCATTAAGCACATTGGACAGCGTCTGGTCAGTTTGAAAAGAAAATACAAGGATACAGGCCATTTAAGATAATTTAAGTACCGCAAACATTTATTTTAATAGGCTATTTTAAAAAGTCAATTGAATGGGCTGAATTTTTAAAAAAATATTTTTTTTTTATAGTTTTATGACCATATTATTCAACTTTATCTGCTACATGGGTATGTTGAAATAAATCATTATTTCTTATTGGTGAGATTTTTGTATGAAATTACATATTGACTTTGTTTTAAAATGTAATTAGGATATATATTTAAAACAAACGATAAAGTATAGGATATTTAATTAACGTTGGCTTTGCCTAAGTACGCGAATTATTTCTGTAAAAATTTTCATCGCCATTCTGCCCACGCCATGATTTACTGCCAATAGACTATTGCGTAAGTCTATGATTGTCTAGTGTACATGGCATATATTTTTTTTTTTTATCACCAGAATGGTAACTCGTGATAAATGTACTCGTAGGCGGGTCCAATGACACCTTGACGAGTCCCCCCCCCCTCCAGCTTTTACAATGCACTCATTAACTGAACATGGGCCACTGTTTGAACAGGCCAGATGTCTCCCACAGAGGCCCCCCACTGCTCCCGCAAATGCTATCAGTGGCGCCCCCAGCCGCCAAGTTTGACCGATAAATCCATCCTATTATGGTGGTTTAATAACAAGCCCTTGGTGGCGCGTAATGGGATCAATATTAATTGAGTTTTTTGGATCAACTCAATAATGAAATGGGTTGGGAATGGGATAACATTTTTTTTAATAAAGTCATTCTTTGCACACAAAAAAGGGGGGGGGGGCTGTTGAACTCGAACCTGATGAACTGAACTCGATCAACTCCATGGATTGAACAGTGGGAAGACGTCAGATGCCTGGTGCATGTCAGAGTCTGGTGCATACAACAGTCTGGTGCATACAACAGTCTGGTGCATACAACAGCCTGGTGCATACAACAGTCTGGTGCATACAACGGTCTGGTGCATACAACAGTCTGGTGCATACAACAGTCTGGTGCTTACAACAGTCTGGTGCATACAACCGTCTGGTGCATACAACAGTCTGGTGCATACAACAGTCTGGTGCATATCAGAGTCTGGTACATAGAATAGTATGCTGCAACTCAAAGTCTGGTGCATATGAAAGTCTGGTGCATATCAGAGTCTGGTACATAGAATAGTATGGTGCATCTCACAGTCTGGTGCATATGACAGTCTGATCAATATGAAGGAACACAGGAAGTGATTGCGGAGTTAATACGTGTGAATGACATCATCGTATTTTTTTGTTCGGCGTACCAAGCAGAGTGATTTTTTTAGTTTAAAATTAAGAAATGCAAACAGCTGTATACAAAAACAACAACAAGAACATATTTTATTGACGCACGTGAAATACATTGATTTTCTAGAAATATGAACTCTCTCCAATACACTTTAGTTTTAATGTCTAGCGCATCGGGAAATTATTATAATAACCCTCTTACAGTAACATTTGGTGTCTCGAAGGGGAGATTATTTTTATCTTATTATTTGCCTTAGTTAAAATCAACATTATAATGTATGATACAATTTGAAATAATAATAATAACAATAATAATAACCCCGTAAGGCTCGAAGCACGGTACAAAGTCAGCCATATTAAAAGAGAAATGAAAAAAAATCGATATTATACCAAGGGGTCTCGCCTTGTATTTTACAAAAATAAAATGATCTTTTAAAGAAAAAATTACCTTAGTTTACAGCACAGCGATTGCAAGGGGATAATATGCAACTTCTAAGAAAGCTGAAATTCTAAATGAATAATAACAAGTAAACATATCTAATTATGTATCTGATAAAATGCTTATAGATTTCTTTTTATATAAGACATTCATCTACCTACGTCATCGATTCACCACAAAAAAAACAAAAAAACTCATGAACACATTCAGGGTTTTGGATAGAAAGTATTTGATAAATTATATGTCTGTGGCCAACTAAAGGGAAGTTTTGACTTACACAATATTTAGCAACTGACACTGACATATTTCTGTGGCCAACTAAAGTAAAGGTTTGACTTACACAGTATTTAGCAACGGACGCTGACATATTTCTGTGGCCAACTACAGTAAAGGTTTGACTTATACAGTGTTTAGCAACGGACACTGACATACAGAAGTTGTTTTTAAAAAAATTATCTTTGCCATCTCATCACCCTTAAAACAAAAACAAAAAAAAAAGAAAAAAAAACTCTGAGGAAAATTGACATAATATCAACGACAAGAAAATTGAATAGCTGCCTAAAGGTAAGGTGTCCCACGCAGACATGCTAATCCAGTTCTGAAATGTTCAAATGTTCAGTTACCAGTCTGCATAATCGTTTTTTTTTTCTTTCTTTTTTGGTTTGATAGAAGGTAGCAAACTATCACAGAGTGGGGCCATTATTCCTCAGAATAATTCAGCACCCACTAGCAACGCCATTGCCCTTTTCTGTATTCGCCTCTGTATCGCCTTTGAACTCGACAGCACTCGGAGTGATTCGAATCTTTGTGTCCGAAATTTAGGGAGCAATTTTCTTTCAGGAGACGAAGTCATTAGTAGGGTAATTGGGCCAGTTTCAAACGTAATCCGATTTGTTTCTGCTTCAGTTTATTCTCCCCTCCCCCCCACCCTTAACCTACCACATCCTGGGTCCTTACATCTGCTATTAGTCACGTGATTACACACGTAATTAAGGGGGGTGTTCCTTGGCCTATGAAGTCACACATAAATCTTTGATCAGTTGGCCTTTTTACTGGACATCAAAAGCCTGGCAATGTTAAAACACTGTCAATGTTCGCAGCCTGCCAATGTCAACAGCATGTCAATGCTAACAGCCTGCCACTGTTAGCCTGTATATTTTAACAGCCTGCCAGTGTTAACAGCATGCCAATGTTAACAACAACAACACGTTAATGTTAACACCATGTCAATGTTAACACCCTGTCAATGTAGCCAATTGTCAATGTTAACACCCTGTCAATGTTAATAACACGTCAATGTTAACACCCTGGCAAGGCTAACAGCCTGTCAATGTTAAAAGCCTGCCAATGTTAACAACACGTCAATGTTAACACACTGTCATTGTTAAAACATGTCAATATTAACACAATGTCAATGTTAATAACATGTCAAATTTAACACGCTGTCCATGTTAGTAACACGTCAAATTAACACCTTGTCAATGTTAACAACCTGTCAATGTTAACAACCTCAATCAAGTAAGTTTTGAATTTTGAAGAAATTATTACAATTCGAATCGAATTAAGTAAACCTGTTCCTAGCCAGAAAATGGCAATGCCGGTGTATTTTACTATTCAAGACTTGAGATTCAAAATGTAATGCGTGTGAAAATTTTTGTTTGTCATTTTAAAAAAATGTATGTGCCACACAAGATCCTTAAAGAAGAGCAATGCTGATTAAATAAAACAAAACAAGGATTGTGTTAGATGATAAGGATTATGTTGTTCTTTTCCATTACATTACTTGAAAAAACAACAAAACACACATTCATTTTTATATATTGAATAAGTAATATAGAAATGCCTAACTCTGACCTTCATATTAAAAATTTCATTATTATATAATTGCACAAATTCATTCTTCCGAAAACCAGCAGTATGAAAAATGTCTCATTTAAAGATTTGAAAGAGTATTTTAATTAATAAACACATCAGAACATGGAAAGAACAAGGCAAAAACGTAGTCATGGAAACATATTATTTTGACGTCATAAATTAAGAAGAAAACTCTCAAAACACAAAGTCAACCTTTATAGGCAAGCCGGAAACATGTAGTTTTTGAAAGATGGGGTATTTGTACTTTATGTACCGCTCAGAATTTGTCTGCATTCACGTAGGATTAACAGAAGGATTATTTATTAGTTCGTATGCATCATAATCTATAAATTGGTTATTTAAGACATCACATGCTTGACCACTTATGACTTATCGATTGAATAGATCATAGTTTTAGTCATTATTTAATTAATTGTTCATTAGTTCGTATTTGTTAATGAATTATTCATTTATTTGGATAAACTTCTGTGACCAGGGACTCTCTACTTGATATGGCAACTCCACTGGCTTCCAATATCCTCTCGCATCAAGTACAAGTCTGCCAATCTATGCTTCAACTCTTTCACTGACCCTAACTTTCCTGTCTTTCTCTCTGAACTGTTGCTTCCTTACATCCCCACAAGACAACTACGCTCTTCCATTGACAATAGAACCCTTTCAATCCCAAGAACCAAAACTAAGACCATCGGTGAACGCTCCTTCTGCTTCCATGGGCCCACGTTCTGGAACCAGCTCCCATTCCATATCCGTCATTGTGAAACCTCGTCCACGTTTAAAAGGTCCCTTAAAACCCATCTGTTTAGGTCCGCCTATGACCTGTGATGCACCGTCCTTGCCCTGCCTCATTTTCTGTCTCGGGTTGATCCTGTATTATAGGCCAAAACGTGCCAAAGTGTCCTCGTTTTATAGCCATTTTAATTGTTTCTATAGTATAGTAGTTACTATCCTAGTGTCTCATTTTTTTTTATTTTACTTCGTTTTGCATGTTTTTAATAATTGTAAAGCGCTTAGAGCTTTTAGGTAAGCGCTATATAAAAAATGCCTAAATAAATAAATAAATATGGCACGGACTGAAACGCAATTCTGCTTTATGCATATAGACAACCGGCAGTAGCTAAATAGATGGAAGAGATAGGTTTTAAAGTATAGATTGAATGACCTACATTTGAAAGCCTCCTATTGCTTCTTTTACAATTGAAATGTTGCAAATAATAAAGGGTGATATTTTATGTTGACTATCATGAATGGGTTTTATTGTGAGCCAATCTCTGTAGTCGATACCTACCACCCTTAGTTACACAGTTTCAACGCTCTGAACACGATGGGATCGGAATCTCTGTAGTCGATACCTGCCACCCTTAGTTGCACAGTTTCAACGCTCTGAACACGATGGGATCGGAATCTCTGTAGTCGATACCTGCCACCCTTAGTTACACAGTTTCAACGCTCTGAGCACGAGGGGATCGGAATCTCTGTAGTCGATACCTACCACCCTTAGTTACACAGTTTCAACGCTCTGAACACGATGGGATCGGAATCTCTGTAGTCGATACCTACCACCCTTAGTTGCACAGCTTCAACGCTCTGAACACGATGGGATCGGAATCTCTGTAGTCGATACCTGCCACCCTTAGTTACACAGTTTCAACGCTCTGAGCACGGGGGGATCGGAATCTCTGTAGTCGATACCTACCACCCTTAGTTACACAGTTTCAACGCTCTGAACACGATGGGATCGGAATCTCTGTAGTCGATACCTACCACCCTTAGTTACACAGTTTCAACGCTCTGAGCACGAGGGGATCGGAATCTCTGTAGTCGATACCTACTATCCTTAGTTACACAGTTTCAAAGCTCTGAACACGATGGGATCGGAATCTCTGTAGTCGATACCTGCCACCCTTAGTTACACAGTTTCAACGCTCTGAGCACGATGGGATCGGAATCTCTGTAGTCGATACCTACCACCCTTAGTTACACAGTTTCAACGCTCTGAACACGATGGGATCGGAATCTCTGATGCCAGGTTTTTAAAAAAACTATTTTGAAATCATTGAGATATTTTCATTACCATGAAATTTATAGGCGTGTCTTAAAGAAATACAATACAGCACGAGGTCGTTGGTTAGATTTTCAAAGTGTCCTCCAAGATATAGGGCTAAACTGGTATTAAAAACACACACCAACCCCCCCCCCCCTTACGGTACAATGGTATATATGTGAACACTTTTAATGAACACTCCCTATTAACACTATTAATGAACACTCCCGAAAAGGATATAAAAGATTGCATTGATCGTTGGGAACATAACGGCAAGGTGGGAGACAGTAGTGGCAACATCGATCTTATCTCATTTGAGATTGTGGAGAGTTATATTACTGTCTATGAGATAAGACCATCCGAAGATGTTAAGTTTACTGACTCAACTTTTGACACGGGGTTATTGACCTTGCAACGGGTTTACCGGGCCTAGCGTCGGGCATCATTCTACTATGGGCACTAAATTTCATAAAATAGGTTCGATACATTTTAGCAAATGATTTTATAACACCGTTTATCAATATAAAATATGAGCCCTTAATTATGTGCAACATGTCACAAGAGCGTTAATTAAACGATGTCAGAAGTACATAAAGTTAGCAAGCCTTGTTAATCAGAAACCTCTAATCTTCTCACCAGTAAACCACATTTAACAGAATTGTCACTCCAACATCGAGTCAATACGCCACATCTTTAAATATAATATCAATATAATTGACTTTACCGGAAAAAAAATGGCTCACTTGTTCTCCAAAAAAATGAAGACGTTCTTACAAATCCTGCTATCCTAGAGCATGAACTCAACGTTGCATTGAATAAATAGAATCACGTACAGGCACATTAACAGAACGTAGGGAAATCGAGTCACCCTTGAACTCACAGACAGACATATATACATCCTGTAGGAACGCTAGAAATCGTCGGGCAAAAAATGTTGCAAGAGAAACATCTGGGGGACAAAAAAAAAAAATCTACCAATCATTGCAATTCCGACTGTGGTCGTCTCACGTCTAGTGATGTGAAGAAATGCGTTATTTTGTTGCAAGCTGCTAAAGATGAGTTTTGTCTGGGTATTTCGGAACAAAATAACGAATTTAATTTTTAACTATGGCTTCATTTTTTTACTATTTGTCAGGAGAAATGTCTGCAATGAGTCCTCTATGTCTTTTTCCATGAATGTTTAATAGTGTTGTTAGTCTGTTTAATGAATATTTTAAGTCTGTTTCAAGAGCGTTGTTAGTCTGTTTCATGATTGTTGTCTTTTTCATGTTTTTTTTCTGTTTCATTACTATTGTCTGTTTCATGATTGTTGTCTGGTTCATGATTGTTGTCTGCTTTATGATTGTTGTCTCTTTCATAATTTTGGTCTCTTTCATGACTGTTGTCTGTTTAATGATTGTTTTCTGTTTCATGATCGCTTTCTGTTTCATGATTGTTGTCTGTTTCATGATTGTTGTCTGTTTCATGATTGTTGTCTGTTTCATGATTGTTGTCTGTTTCATGATTGTTGTCTGTTTTACGATTGGTGTCTGTTTCATGATTGTTGTCTGCTTTGTGATTGTTGTCTCTTTCATGACTGTTGTCTGTTTAATGATTGTTTTCTGTATCATGATCGCCTTCTGTTTCATGATTGTTGTCTGTTTCATGATTGTTGTCTGTTTTATGATTGATGTCTGTTTCATGATTGTTGTCTGCTTTAAGATTGTTGTCTCTTTCATGATTGTTGTCTGTTTCACGACTGTTGTCTGTTTCATGATTGTTTTCTGTTTCATGATTGCTGTCTGTTTCATGATTGTTGTCTGTTTCATGATTGTTTTCTGTTTCATGACTGGTATCTGCTTCATAATTGTTGTCTGTTTGATGATTGTTGTCTGCTTCATGAATGTTGTCTGTTTCTGCAATCAAAATTTTACGGCTGCTATTAAAAATATCCTCATAAACATTTGAGAATCCGTGTAAAATCCAGTTCATGGCCATTTTTTCCCCCAATAGTCGACATTAATTTGGCCTGACACGACTGCGACTAGCTTCCAGATCAGTAAGCCTGTGACCAAATGTGGCGTGCTGGCTTCAAGGCAAGGCTTTGGAGTTTACGACTTGAGATCGGAAATCTGTGTTACAACCTAGAGGGTGTTCAAGAGTAGCAGACGGGACATGATTGTCTCAGGACGAGTTTTTAGGGAAGGCTTTCATTTGCAAGGGAACTTTAAAAAAAAAATCTATCGACATCTTGAAACAGAGCAACACATCTTGTCACAGAGAAGATAATCTTGTTACGCGGAGGCATGTCTTGTACCAGAGAGACACATGTTGTTACAGAGAGAGACACATCTTGTAACAGAGAAGATAATCTCGTTACGCAGAGGCATGACTTGTAAAAAAGAGACACATCTTGTGACATAAAGTCACATCTTGTGACAGAGTGTCCCATCTAGTAACAGAAGACACATCTTGTGACACAAAGACAAATCTTGTGGCAGAGAAGCACACCTTGTAAAGAGAGACACATCTTGAAACAAAGAGGCACACCTTGTAACAGAGAGACACACCTTGTAACAAAGAGACACATCTTATAACAGAGAGGACTCACCTTGTCGCATTCTTTAAGCCATTGCAGCTTGTAATGAACATTGATCACAACAACAAAAGACTCCATGGACAGGAACATTTTTTTCCAAACTATGTACGTATTAATGCACCTTTAGTTTCAATCAATCATTTCAAGAAAATAAGAAAGCGCGTTATATTGTAGTATATGTCTTACAACGAGGCTACCGGTGGGTAGAATAGTCGGTGAATATTTTCGGAAAAGGGAAAAAAAAAAGGTTAAAACTCCATCTTCAGGAATAGATTACAATAATCATGGATTCTCATACAATAATTAAGTTAATGTTTATTGAACTGGCAAAAAACCTTTTGTATTGTGTATATAAATAAATTGTGTCTAAAGATAAAACGTATATTTGAAAAGGTCGATTTTGATGGGCGACGGATTATATATGTATAAATTATACATATATACGTTTTACAGTAAAAGGAGGTCAGGCAAGAATAAGTTTACACCTATTTTTTTAATGTATGTCTGGTATCGTTTGGTAAAAGTCAATACATCCCAAACATATCCACGTTAATTGGTCAGAGATTTAAGCATTAAACAAGGACATATACTCTTGTTGGTCCTCAGCGCTATTTTCTCCGCAACCTCGTAGTTGCTATGAGATTCTTGCGCTGATGAAACGTTTCTTTTGTGAGTACACTTTTGTTTCTGTTGTCAGTACATTTATTGTGTACACGTATGTATTTTTTTGGAGTAAACTTATTTATAATTACAAAGAAAAATGCCGGAAATTTTATGTCCCCACATTAAGAAAAGAAAAAATTTTGTTGGTAAAAGAAACAAAAGACTGAAAGAAACAACATAATAAATTCATTCTTTTTTTATTGTTAATACACAGAGTTTCCTTTTTGAACCCAATATTTCTCCCAAGACATTAACAGCTGTCTTGATGTGGGAACTACACATGTTTAGCGAAACAATCCAATCCACAAAAAAAAAAAAAGATTAAATTTTGAGATTATGATTTCCGGTCTGACATTAAGGATGATGTGGCCTTTTCTTGCACAGGATCTACCTACAGCAGTGCAAACGTTGTGAATGACGTTGTGGGAGCTTGAATGTGATCGGAAACAACTAGGATTGCTTCAAATAGATATCTTTACCATTGAAAATCTATACAAGTTTCGTGTTCCTTTACATTAAAAAAAAATTAATGTAACATTTACAAATCATATATAAAATATATAAAATAACGGGGTAAAACTACAAAAGCCTTTTTAAAGATATAATTATCTAAAATAATAAAATTAATTTTGAAAATTAAAGATTCGCTTTTTAGCAAAAAAATTAAATAAGAAACTTGATTAATCGACCGAAATGTCTGTATTATGTTTAGTTAAATGTAAAATAACAACTCCAGCCGTGAAACGAAATGTCTGCATTTTTTAATTTTTTTAGTTAAACCAGATCCATTTTAAAAGCAAGGCTGAAAAATCGTAAGGATTTTTCGTCCGGATTTCTAAAAAATAAACAAAAATTAGTTTCAAATCAAATAAAAAGAACCGCTTCGTTATTTGAAAGGCCCCGAACACATAGTCGAAGGGGGGGTCTCAATTTCGGACCACAAGCTTGGGATTTTGGATTGACATTTGTGTCTATTGCTTCAAGCCTTCAAACCCCTAGTGCATGATTCCCTCACAAAGTGGCACTGGACATCTGTGAAATTTCCTCATCAACACCAGGAACAGAAACATTCCAAATCCCATCTACATGCATAGGAGCCAAAATGATCTATAAATTGATCGTGGGCCCTTAAGATATAGAAGAAGAAGAAGAAGAAGAGTTTAGACCACCTGAGCACAACGCCACCAAATTAAAAAAAAAAAAGTAATAATACTAAAAAAATTATAACTCCCCAAAAAAAGCTGGTTAAAATGTCTTTTTAACAAATGATAAATGACGTATAGAAAATATTCAGTTACTCATCAACAAAATACCAATCTCTTGAAACTGTTTATAATATTTAGAAAAATGTTAGTCATGGGCCCTGGGGCTCTTACATTTAACTTAAACTGAATTTTTTTTTTGGTCTAGACTATGAATTGCGACCTTTGAATGCCAAGTGGAATGAAATTGTTAAAAATGGCTATTGAGATGACTCCGGTATTAAATACGTCCAAACTAAGGATTGGTCTCGAGTGGTCTCAACAACCGATGTAAAAACGACTTGTCGAATGACGTCTGTTTTTTTTTTTTCAAGTAATGATCTAAAATTTCAACTGTTTTTTTTTTTTTTTTTAAAATAAAAAACTAAAAATTAAACTGTTAAAAAAAAAAAAAAAAAAAAGAAAAGAAAAAGAAAGAAAAATAAAGATTCTTCATTTTTATAATGAGTAAACAAGAATTTTTTTTTTTGCATTAGCGGACATATTTCTAGGATAAGAGTTCTATGGCCCAAGGGAGGTGTTGTTGTAATTATTTTAGCTTTAGTGAAGTTTGAATCTGGATATTTTTTAAAAAGTATCGATACAAAATAACAATATAATTGTTCACCTTAAATTTGAGTCTACGTTAAATGCATAAGAATTTTAAAAAAAATAATAACCTTCTTGAAAACTTAGAGAAGTATTGGTTATCCGGTATCCTGGTTTTAACATTGTCTATTATACGGTCTCTTATGGGTCTGGTATGGTATAATATGGGCTTAGCATTGTCAAATATGGGTCTAGTTAGGGCTTAGTATTGGGCCTTGTATGGGTCTAGTATTGGGTATATTAATGGGTCTAGCATGGGTCTAGTATGGGTCAAGTAAGGGCCTACATCTGTAAATTGTTGACCGTAGGAAAGACATCAAATCCTCCAGGGACCGGTGAGTCTCGGGGACGGTTGACGGTACGTGAACCACAATTTGGGGAACGCTGTACTAGATGCTACCGAAATTAACATTGTAAATATATATATAATTTAAGTGGAAACTACACAACCGGTTATTTATGAATACATTTCAAACCTTGCTAAAAAGAATACTATGCAATCCTCAATTTCATGAGAACAAGAAGCTTTCAAAAAGAATAGCTGTATATCAGGCTATACAAGCCTCCATATGCAACGATCATCCCATCAAACAGCCCTCACATCACCATTCATACCATCCCATCAAACAGCCTCACATATCACATAATTATCCCATTATTCAACCTGACACATCAAAAATCTATATCCATCCCATCTCACAACCTCACACATCACCATCTATCCACACGCAAAGACTCAATCGGTCACCACATCAATTTACGTTTTGATGCTTCCCGCATCTCCCCCCCCCCCCCCTCTTCTGCCCTACCCAGTTTATCTATCTAACGCCTCACAGCGTTTAGCAGACATGATGACGACATCAATCGCTGCATGCAATCGTCTGAAACTCTTCCCAGCATTCCACGAGTGCCCTCCAAGTGTCGTCGGCTATTTTCGCTAATCCTCCCTCATGGGAAATCACTCCCCTCTAACATCGTGGGAATGAGAGGCATCGACCAAAGGCCGATAACTCTGTTTGAGAATGAAGAGGTAACTCCTGGAAGAAGACCAGCCAGTTTCGCAACCAAGATAAAGGACATGTCTTATTTTGGCATTAAAAGGAGTTCGGTCTGACATGGGAAAGATGAAGAAAGGCGCATTTAAGAATCACAATTCTATATTTAGAAAACCAATCTTCTTTTAAGATGCTACTGCTTTAAAATTATATATATATATATTTTTTTTTAAATGCGCTATGGAGATGGTAAGCATATTTATGTGTAGGTTATTTTTCGAATACATTCATGCATAACAAAACAAAAATTAAATACGAATCGTTTTGATCACACAGAACTTTTTAAACAGAGAACTTTCACGTTGAAAATATTTGTATTAGAAGAACATTATGTCTGTTACATCAACAGTAGTTTGTTTAGGTTTTTTTATAGGAAACACTAACAACAATATAAAGATATTAAAAATTTACTAAAAGATTGGCGAAAAAAAAACAATTGATCATAAAACATTTGTGATATTGTTCCATTTCTACTGGAATTGCTTCTTATTAAAAAAAAAAAAAAGAATGAAATTCTTTCTCAAAAAACTCTTCCTCGGCAATGATAAAAAATCGTTATCCAAAGATGAAGACAAAGATGGATAGCTGGGGGGTCAGCAAACGTTAGATCGTATTGATTCCTATCTTAAAGCTCTAGAAATATGACGAATCCTGTCTTTTAATTTCACTTGCTTAAAAGATAGGTCTACACCGGAAGGTGCTGCTCTCAGTTTTGCTAGAAGGAGACGCTTTGAACTTCTCCGTCTCAAAATTTAAACTGAAAAGAAATAAAACATAGCTTTTTTTTCTTCTCCCCTATGTATCTAATGTCTTGAAGTATTATACATTTTTAATTCTTATATAAAAGTATGAGTGTGTCCTCTTCATTGTTTAAGTGAGTGAGGTGTCACATAATGTTGACCAGAAAATAATGATTTGTTTACCGTCTCTTTTTGTAAATTAGAATATTTTCTTAAGGAATATTTTTTTTTTAAAAATACAACCCCCCAAAACAAACAACAAAAAACACCAAAGATCGATTATTTTTTTTAATTAAATGAAAAAAAAAACCAAAGCAAAAATAGTATCATTATTATAATAAAAATATCTTTCTATTCTATATGATAATCCTATCTAATCTGTCTTACGGCTCTGTATTTATTTTTTGTAAAAAAAAATAAATAATTTTATCATCGTATAGTGGTGTAATCCATGAGGCAAAATTGTCGCTCTCTTACTTATTTTAGTTTCATAATATTAGTTTCATAATTTTAGTTCAATAATTTCTGTTTCAAAAATAGTTTTCTATTTTTATTTTCATAATATTAGTTTTATAATTTTAATGTCCTATTTTAAAATTCATAATTTTAAGTTTCATAGTTTTAGTTTCATAATTTTAATTTAAAATTTATGTTTCCTATTTTTAGTTTTATAATTTTACTTTGATAATTTATTTTCATAATTTAGTTTCATAATTTTACTTTCATAATTTTGTTTCATAATTTTAGTTTCATAAATTAGTTTCATAATTTTAGTTTCATAAATTTTGTTTCCTTATCACCTTTCATTTTCACGTTGTTGCTATTTCAACCAGTTTGTTTCAGCTATATTATTTTCCAACTCACAAATCGAAGATTTCCTGTTAACTACTTGGGAAAAAAAAATATGTGTATGACCTGATTTGCTCGAAATGATTTCAATTTAAATCAATAAATGAAGAGGATTAAGTAAATTATCGTTGAGAGATATTCGTCATTAATCCTTCAAGCTTAACTCGCTTATAAATCCGAATTAATGTTTTTAATCAGCTCGGTAGCCGGAAATTACCGGCAATCCTTTCACACTAAAAAAAATAAAATTATTTGTGTATAGCAGGATAAATAAATATGTTCGGCAATATGGAATGAGAATTTATCTTGAAAAAAAACGGTAAAAAAAAAAAAGTATGCTGGGACATGGATGTATTCCCATCAAACTAGGAAAAAAGTTGCATTGGAGGAGCAACATGATAGAGCTCCAATACATGAGAAACCTTGAAACGAAATCTTTGAAGAGGAACATTGAACTAGCAATTACTTAAGATCATCAACGAAAGAACATAAGTGAAAGAGTAACCATATTAATTTGAACTGAAATAAACAGCAAACATGAAAGAGCAAGTATGAAAGACGAATCTTGGAGAAGAGATCACGAAAGAGAAAATTTAGAAGAGCAAACATGAAGGAGCACATATGAAAGAGCAATATTCGAGGAGAGTTCACGAAAGAGAAACTTTAGAAGAGCAAACATGAAAGAGCCAATATGAAAGAGTCATCTTGGAGGAGAGATCACGAACGAGAAACATCAGAAGAGCAACCACGGAAATGCAAGCATCAATGGCAACCATTAAAGAGCCACCATACAAGAGCAAAAGCAAAGAGCAACCAAAGAAAGAGCAACCAAAGAAAGAGCAATCAAAGAAAGAGCAACCAAAGAAAGAACGACCATGAAAGGGCAACCATGAAAATGCACCCATGAAAGAGACATCACGAAAGTGAACCCATGAAGAGCAACCAGGAACCAGCAACATTAAAAGAGATACAAAGAAAGTGAAACCATGAAAGAACAACCCTGAAATAGCAACCATAAAAGAGCAAACATGAAAGAGCAAACATGAAAGACAAACTTTCTAATAGAAGCTATCGAAGAGTTATTTTTGGAAGAGAATCTATGAAAAACCAACAATGGGCAGTCATGTTTCGGGAGAGTTCGCATAATTGTAAGAAGACTAGAAATGGCCTCATTTGCGAGCCATACACCAAAAATTGATCTTTTCTGAAATAGGTCACAATCAGCATCATGAGCCAAAAATAGAAAATAGATTGTGTTTGAACTTTGTCACGGACAATGTTTCCTAAAATCTAACCCACCAATCAGATTTCAGATCGTTTTGTTGAGTCTAACATGAGTGACAACCGGGTCATTACGCGTTGCCTCCTAAGTGTTTACTTAACATGACCCCCTCCCAACGCACCTCTGCCCAGACACCCTCTATTTACAATGTGTTTACTCCCCCCCCCCAAACCCGGCCCGCGCCTCTCGCGGGACACGTCTATGGAATCATTGTACTTGTAAGACGGGGTCTAAGGACATTGTAACATTGGATGGGTGACGTGTAGAGGGTTGAATACGGGGGTCAGATGAAGGAGATGTTGCACTGGAGCTTTGAGTTCTGTCAGCTGGTCTCAGCACGGAAACGCACGGTCGATATCTCCACTAACCTATCCACACCAGAGGATCAAATATGCGAGAAGACGGACAGTAAACATTACCACAACTAATGTTACCGTGGGCCTTGATGGTCAACTAGAAAATTCAATTTCGATTGTCAATTGGGTTGGTCATTTAGGATGGTCAATTGGGATGGTCAGTTGGGATGGTCAATTGGGATGGTCAATTGGGATGATTAATTTGGATAGTCAATTTGGATGGTCAAATGGGATGGTCAGTCGGGATGGTCAGTTGGGATGGTAAATTTGGAAGGTCAATTAGGAAGATCAATTGGCATGGTCTGTTCGGATGGTCAATTGGGATTGTTAATTCTGATGGTCAATTGAGATTGTTAATTGGGATGGTTGATTGGGAAGGTCAATTGGGATGATCAGTTGGAGTGATAAATTGCGATGGTCGATTGGGATGGTTAATTGGGATTGTCAATGGGGATGGTTAATTTAGAAGGTGGGAATGTAGATTGGGATGGTCAGTTGGGGTGGTCAAATCAGATGATCAATTGGGATAGTAAATTCGCATGGTCAATATGCTGACATACTGAGGTTCAAACAAGCCAATCACCCTCCCACATCCACCCCACCCCTCAAACTGTTAAACTATTGTGATAAAGTCGCTTAAAATTAGCGTTAAACAAGACACACCTCGTGGGTTGTGTTAAGGCCGTAATGGAGCTAGTAGGTAAGTGCAACTGAAAAGTGTTTTCATTACAAAAGAAAAGAATTGTAGCGTTAAAGAAAAAAATGAGTACACATAAAAAAAAAAAAAAAAACACAAAAAAAAAAAAAAAAAAAAAAAAAATAATGAAAAGTGTTTTCATTACAAAAAAAAAGAATTGTAGCGTTAAAGAAAAAAATGTGTACAAATAAAAAAAAAAAAAAAACCCAATAGCACTACATGATTACATGATTACATGCTTACACGATTGCACGGTTACATCATTACATGCTTACATACTTAAATATACATTTTTGATGGTACGGAAAAGTTCTCAAGTCGTGATTACAATAAGTCTGTAAACATAAAAAAAACAAAATACAATAGGTTCTAACACTGCACAGAGATTTAAACAAAAAAATAATACACACATGTTTAAACAGTGTATCAATTAACGATTATGTTAGCATTATTCTTATTATTATAGCAATGTACAGCCAGTACTTATGTTGGCGGGTCATTTGTAATATATGCAACGAGTCTAATATTTGATTGACTTTCTCTGTTTATTATCACAGGCCTGAACGCTTGAGATGTGGGCTGGAGGTGGTCAGATTCTAGCTTTGGACGAAGAACAATCACTTTTATACTAGAAGTTCTAAAGTCTAGTACAGGCCTGCACAACATATGGCCCGCGGGCCGAATGTGGCACTCCAGCACCCACTTTCCGGCCCGCGATTTAACAAAATATCATTTACTATTATTATTTTCTTAATAGCTTCCCCCTGTCTTATTATCTTTCGGCCCGCACAAGTTTTTTTCCATAATGTATTACGGCCCAACATACATTGTGAGTTGTGCAGGCTGCATTATCCATAAACACTTTACCCATTTCCTGCCACAGGTTTTTTAACAATTTGTAGGTCATCCAACTATTTGCATGGTTTTAACAGTGGTCCGTTTATACAGTGGCACGGTGAAACTGAGGTAGGGTGAAACAGTGGTATGGTTAAGCAGTGGTGCAATTAAACAAGGGTACAGTTTTACACTGGTACATTACACAGAGGTCCGTTTATACAGAGGTCTGATTTTACAGTGGTCCGATTAGGCAATAGCCTTTTGATCAGTGGTAAAAATAAACATTGGTAAAATTACACAGTGGTACAGTTATAGAGTGGTGCGGTTAAACAATGGTGGGATTACACAATGGTCGGTTATACAGTGCTACGTTTAATGAGTGGTATGGTTATACAGTGGTGTGGTGATAGAGTGATACTTTTATACAGTGTTTGGTTATAAAGTGGTCCGCTTATACAGTGGTGCGGTAATACATTGGTACGTTCATGCAGTGTCCGGTTATACAGTGGTCCGATTATACAGTGGTCCTGTTATACATTGTTCCGGTTATACAATGTTCGTGTTACACAGTGATCCGATTGTACTGTGTTCCGGTTATGCGGTGGTATGCTTAAAACAAAGCTGTATACTTGAGGAAAAGTTCTATTAATTAATTATTTTTTAAAAATATTTTTTTTACATATAAAGAATGGGAGCCGTTTAAAAAAAAATAATTCTTTATATCATTAACTAGAACTCACCAAACCTTCTTGCTATCTCCCCCCCCATGTTAGTACCCAGTATTTTGTAAAATCTCAAGTTCTCTAGCTTTGTTTGATTGTTTGTTTGTTTTTTAAAGCAGTTTTTTAAAAACATATCTGTTTTATCGACTTTGAGTTTTATTGAAATTCCTGTTTAATCAACCGTTGGGTTTATCAACCTTTATGTTTTATCAACCCTCGAGTTTTATCGACTTTTGAGTTTTATCGACTTTTCAGTTTTCACATCTTTTGAGTTTTATCGACCTCCCCAAACCTTAAGTGTAATGGACGTACGAGTTTTGTTTTCAATTTTTTAATTATGGGCCTTAAGGCTTTCATTTTAATAAGAGCCTTTAAGTAAATGTATCCCCCCCCCCCACTTTGTCTCCTCTATTTGTCATGTTAGCCATAGTAAAAAGCGACATGTAATTCATGCAAGGTACGGTAAGTGGGACATGACCTACCGTGACGACAGCTCTTCATCTTTTTTGTATTTTAATTATCCGTTGCTGATTTTACTCTTGTATATTTTTTGTTAAAACACTTCCTTCATGCCCTGCTGTCATTCTTCTAGATCCGGGAAACACTCAAAGTAAACCTTATTGACGTTGACATGACACACGAAGCAGCGGTTTAAGAGCATAAGAAAGGGACATAACAATTTAAAATTTTCAGATCTTTTTAAGGCTTGAGGAGTATTTTCCCCTGAAAAATCTTATTTATGATTGCAGATAAACGAAATTCTATTATGTATTCAAAATGCCAAGTTGCATTGGATTTAAAAAAAAAAAAAAATGGAAATGTAACGAGTATTAATTTTAAAAATCAAAGCCAAACTTGTGATTAGGGGCAATATGTTTTTATTCCCTAAAGACACTCGAATGTTTGTGTTTTTTAAGAAAGAAACGTTAAGCAGAAACATATTTTAAACTGGAAGTTGAGGATAAGAATCATGTATAAAGTATATTATAGGATGTATGAGATTTAGAGGATGAATGGGATATAACAGATATATGAGATATATAGTGTGTATGAGATTTATAGGATTATGTGGTTTGTAGGGATTCGAGAAACTGAGAACGTATTAGATATACAGGATATATAAGGATGTTTATAGGATGTTGAGATTTTAACGTAGTTTCATGCAATGTAGTGATGGGCCATGGACACAGAAACTATGCAAAATCCGTGCAACATGTTTTGCATACCTTTAAAGCGGTATGTTTTATGACGCACGAAAAGAATGAAGATCTTAAAAGCTTGCTTCCAAAGGTCACACAATCCGTGCTTAGCAAATTTGACATGGTGAAACAAATTCTTTGGTTGACAAGACAAGGTAAAAGAGATAGAGAGAGAGAGCGAGAGAGAGAGGGGAATAGGAAGAGAGAGAGAGAGAGAGAGAGAGAGAGAGAGAGAGGGAGAGAGAGAGAGAGGAAGAGGAAGAGAGAGAGAGAGAGAGAGAGAGAGAGAGAGAGAGTGACAGGACCTATAAAAAATATAATATAAATAGATAAATAATATGCACTTTTTTTTCTTTTTAGAGAGAGATACATTAGAGAGAGAGAGAGAGAGAGAGAGAGAGGGAGAGAGGGAGAGAGAGAGAGAGAGAGAGAGAGAGAGAGAGAGAGAGAGAGAGAGAGAGAGGGAGAGGAAGAGAGAGAGAGAGAGAGAGAGAGAGAGAGAGAGTGTCAGGACCTTTAAAGAATATAATTTAAATTGGTAAATAATATGCACTTTTTTTTCTTTTTAGAGACAGATACATTAAAATGGAGATTGTCGTGGATGTAAATATGTGATATCAGTTTTGGTATCATGTTGGTAGCAGCTTGGGGATTGTTATGTTATCAGGCTGGGGTATCATGCTGATATCAGGTTGGGGTATCATGTTGATATCAGGTTGGGGTATCATTTTAATATCAGGTTTGGGTACCGTGTTGATATAAGGTCGGGGTATCATATTGAATTAAGGTTGGTTATCATATTGATATCAGGTTGGGGTATCATATTAATATCAGTTTAGGTATTATGTTGATACCAGGTTAAACCCGTCCTAAAGATATTTTCTGAATCAAGAAAAAAAAATTAAAAAAGGAGTCAAGCACAGAACTATGCGAGCAACAGAGGACACAACTATTTCTAAAAAAAAAATTGATTTATGATATTCTGATATTGATCATATTTTGTAATGAAACAGAGGCAGATACGTCATTACTATTGCCCAACACTGAGTTTACAAAATGGGAAAAAAATATCTACGCTTTATAAAAAAATGCAGAGTCGGACAGCACATTTTACATCAAAAGAACACCCAAGACAACACATTTTACATCAAAAGAACACCCAAGACAGCACATTTTACATCAAAAGAACACCCAAGACAACACATTTTACATCAAAAGAACACCCAAGACAGCACATTTTACATCAAAAGAACACCCAAGACAGCACATTTTACATCAAAAGAACACACAAGACAGCACATTTTAAATCAAAAGAACACACAAGACAGCACATTTTACATCAAAAGAACACACAAGACAGCACATTTTACATCAAAAGAACACACAAGACAGCACATTTTACATCAAAAGAACACCCAAGACAGCACATTTTACATCAAAAGAACACACAAGACAGCACATTTTACATCAAAAGAACACACAAGACAGCACATTTTACATCAAAAGAACACACAAGACAGCACATTTTACATCAAAAGAACACACAAGACAGCCCATTTTACATCAAAAGAACACACAAGACAGCACATTTCACATCAAAAGAACACACAAGACAGCACATTTTACATCAAAAGAACACACAAGACAGCCCAGAAAATATGTGTACATTACACTAATAATTACATCACATGGTTAAAAGCAAGTTTAAAAAAAAATAATAATAACGCCATTAGCTAAACGTTTAGAGCGCCCTCTACCTTTGTATTTGCTTTTATCGCGCTCGTTACACAGAGATATAGATAACTTTTTGCAGAACACAAACATACTGATTAACCAGCTATAATAAAAATCGTGATTGATACAATGTGTGTGAGAATAAGGAGAGTAAAAAAAAAAAATTGGAATTTTTTAAAACGTTCATTCCAAGTTGTTGTAAATATAAAAGAAGGTCAGCAACACTGTGATGTAATTATGTGAAAATGTAGGTAGCTCCATGATGTAAATTATGTGTGAAGGTAGGCAACTCTATGGGGCAATGTAATGGGGATTAATCCGTAATTTTATTATGTTACAAGTTAGGTAACTCTACGATGTAATTATGTGACAGGGTAAGTAACTCTATGCTGCAATTAAACCAGACGGTAAGTAAATCTATGATGCAATTGTGTGAGAATATAAACTGCTCTTATGACGTCATTGTGTTGAGAGGTAAGTAACTCTATGGCGTAATGATGTGAAAAGGTGGGGTAACTTTAGGAAGAATTCATGTAAGAAGATGAGTAAGGTTCTGATCCTAGCATACTCACCAGAAGCCGATGTATCTCTGGCAGTGTTTCTGCAGGCGTAATGCAGTCTTCGCGCCAAGGCTGCTTGTAAATTGAATCATTGAAACGACCCCCATGTTGTTGTTTTTTTTTAAAAGTTTGTCTTTTTCCAAAGAGTTTTTTTTTAGCCTCGAAACAAAGCCTCAGTCTGAGTGTCTCGTACCTGTAAGTAGATCTCGCAATCACTCAATTCACTTTGTAACGGTATGTTTGTTAGTGGTTGCCAGTACTGTAACCAAATGAATGTAAAATTGTTAGTTTTAAGGATCCATTCTTTGAGAAACCAAACTTCAAGTCAAAATTGCAGAAAAACACAGCAGCAACTATTTGCTACATTCCAGCAACTGGAGTTAGAAAAAAAAAATGGTTAAAAAAAATACAAGTCAAAGTATATGACTTTCATTGGTGACTCAAAAAACGTGATCATTAGAAAATACGTTGAGGAGACTTTTGATCAAAACGGTAATAATAAAGTGATAGTGAGGTAAATTCAGATATAAATATTTATGACTATATAATTGGTGGTTAGATTAATAGTGAGGTGATACTTCACTGGTGAGGGAAAACTCAAATACAACACACTATGAATAAATTAAAGTATCTGTTCGTTTAAAAAAAAATAAAAAAAATTATCCAGTTGAACTTACTTTTAAGTAGTTTACAGAACTTGAAGCGGTGTGAGGGTTGAAAATGTCGTCTACAATTTTCAACAGTTTGAATTGAATGCAAGGTTTTTAGTATGATGCACGCTGAGGCGCGCTATTGGAGAACACGCAACCATAGTATTGTGCCACAGATGAGAGACGCATAAGATCAAATCTTTGCTTTGTTCAAGCTTGGACAACGATTGTGTTGATGAGCCTGCTTGTGGGCTGCTGTTTTTAAATGGTGACATTCTAACTGGTGACATTCACAGGGGAATATTCTAAATGGTTACATTCTGAATGGTGACATTCTAAATGGTGACGTACTTAATGGTGGCATTTTAAAATACCATTTCTACAATTTTCCAACAAGAGTCCTATCGATAGTTTTACAGAATGTCCTATAGGCAGTCTTGCACATAGCCTGACAGACAATCCCACAGACAGATCGACAGAAATGCCCGACAAACAGTCCTACAGACAGTAGGACAGACATTCCGAAAGGCAGCCGACAGACAGTCCTGCAGACAGGCCAAAAGACCGTCCGACAGAAAGTCACACTGACAATCTGACAGACAGACTGACAGAAGTCCTACACAGAGGTCCGACAGACAGTCCTATAGAAAGTCTAGAGAACAGTGTGACAGACATTCCGAAAGACAGTTCAACAGAAATTTCCGACAGACAGTCGGAGAGACAGTCTTACTCCGACAGACATTCCTACAGGCAGTCTGACAGAGAGTCCTGCTCACATTCTTACAAACAGTCCTGCAGACTGTCTTAAAGACAGTCTTACAGACATTCCTGATGACAGGCTTACAGACAGTCCTGCCCCCAGGCCTACACCATACCCGTGGCTCTTTACAGATTAATCGAATCGTCGGCTCACAGACAAAAAAAAAGATTAAAAATCAACTTTTTAAACCTGATTTCAACGTATACATGACGTTGGCTAATGTATGGCAACCATGTACAGTTAAGTTGTAATATATGTTTGTTTGTTTTTAATTGTTTAAATCTTTTTTTTTTTGCTCCCAATGTTCAACTGTTCATGGCTATTTTGTTTATCGTATACGCTAGACTGGTCCGCAGTATTGATTGGACTCTTCCACTCGTAACTGCTTCCTGATGCCTAATGGCTGAGGCACACATGTGCGTTTGTCGCTTTGAAACTCAAGGGGACGTGACCACGATACCGGGAGTCAAAGTATTGTATTCGGATTCGTACAGCATTATCGGGAATCTAGCTATGTACAGTTGGCCTAGTATCGATGCACCACCCGAAGGTAATGGGTTATCTTTTAAACCAGCTGTTACCTTATGAACTTTTCCAAAATTTCATTTATCACACAGATTCAAGGATAAAACTGTATTGATTCCATTGGAATAACCAGACCGTCCGATTCTCCAGTTGGAGGGAATTTCCATGACAATTGCATTCCTCCGTGGTAGACGTAAGCAGTTTTTACACAAAATATGTACCTTGAGATATACATATATATCTATATAAATACACATACACACAGAATGGTTTGGCATAGTTCATCAGTCGAAATAAATCATGGCGGCTTCAATTCCCGTAATCGTTCTTAATTTAGCTGCGGGTACGCAGATCTCCGACGATGCCGACTCTGGCACGATATGTTCTTGTGCATTCAGTGCAGAGAAGGGTGGCAGGGGGTGGTGGTGGTGGTGGACATCTCTAGTTACAGATTGAACCCGTCCATTTCTGATCTGTCGTTTGTGCTTTGCAGTCGTTGTTTTGATGGCCTCGTGTTTTATGGAGCCTCTGTGTAAGGAGGAGCAGCGCCACGACACGTGCTCCATTTTTTGGCGATTCTTCACACGTTTTCCTGGTTTAAATCGAAAGCTCTCCGAGAGGCTTTCAGGTTTGTCCTGAAGGCGTTAGAATAATTTTTAAAAAATAATTTTTCGTCTTTATCCGCTGTAAACCCATTCTACTTTGTTTAAAATTAGTTTGGGCTTTCCTTTTTATTTTTTTTTTAATTGGCCAGATTTTTCTTCATGCTAAGATCAAATTAAAAATAACATTTGGGAATTCTGGCGTGACGTGAGCAAATAAGTTTTTTTGTTTTTTTTTCGACATGATTCACCAATTCATTTAATGCAAGCTAAAGAAGGAGAAAAAAAAATAATACAAGCGTTCGCCCCACATTGCAGATCCACGTTTCCCGGTAACTTAACATTTTAACAATCTCATCTCAGGGTCAGCTGAAACACAATGTTACAACCTTAACCTATATCGAAATAGGTTTTTTTTTTTTTTTTTTTTTTTTTTTTTTTTGACAAGCCACGCTTAAGTTAGGCCTTTCATCCTTTATCAACGTAAGACTCATCACTCCAGAGGGCGGCCAGCCAATCTCATCGGCGCCTGGGCCTATCAAAACGGCGCCAGCTAATGCACACGGCGCCCCGCCAATACCATCATCATTACGAGCCATGAGACCGAATCTTCAAAAATTCATCGAGCTCCACGTGAGGACATAAAATGTTCAGGGTCAACATGACCTATCCACTTGGAAAGGTCAACAATTCTTTTGCTGCCCTCTCGGATACTACTTCTACGGCTAAGTGCTTTTAAAAAAAAATCGTTTTTTTTTTCTGTTTTTTGTTCACTGACGAAGGCTTCCTTCCGACACATTTGTTGTTTTGCTGCTTTCCTTTTTTTTTTTTTTCAGGCTTGACCTTTCTTTGTTTTACTTATTTCCTTAATTGGACTGCTCGTTTTGATTTGATACGGAATGTCGCGAAGAGGATTAAGTTTTAACATAATTTCTATTATTAGACAACTTTGGTATAACTCCAGTAGTGATCTTCACATTAATTAAGAAAGAATATACATGTAATAGAACCTTTAATAAAAAGTGTTTCTTTCAAAGGCGGGTTTTTAAAAAAAATAAAAATAATAATGTTCTCATTAAAGTCTCTTCACTTGGATTACGCCAAGAAAGTGAGTGCAGATGGGACGTAACGCGCTCTAGGAAGCCAAATGTTTTGAATTAAACATAGAAGAAACTTAAATATGTTCCCTTTTTATTATTACAAAAAAATATGCGTTTACCTTTTTTGAGTAAAGAATTTTAAGAAAATATATATTTCTTTTTTTTTTTTTTTTTTTTTTTTTTTTTTTTTTTTTTTTTTTTTTTTTTTTTTTTTTTTTTTTTTTTTAAATTTTGTAATTTTTTTTTTAAATATACCCTTTTAATAATAAAATTTTAAGTTATAAATTATCGATTAAAGAATTAAAATATCAACGTAAGAATGTTTTATTTTTTTTTTTTTTTTTGTTTTTTAGCTTTGATTACGCCAAGAAAGTGAGTGCAGATGGGACGTAACGCGCTCTAGGAAGCCAAATGTTTTGAATTAAACATAGAAGAAACTTAAATATGTTCCCTTTTTATTATTACAAAAAATTTGCGGTTACCTTTTTTGGGTTAAGGATTTTTAGGAAATTTATAATTCTTTTTTTTTTTTTTTTTTTTTTTTTTTTTTTTTTTTTTTTTTTTTTTTTTTTTTTTTTTTTTTACATTTTGTACTTTTTTTTTTAAATATACCCTTTTAATAATAAAATTTTAAGTTATAAATTATCGACCAAAGAATTAAAATATCAACGTAAGAATGCTTTAAACATTTTACGTACAGTGACTATGAGCTTTACTCTGACATAACACTAAAATGTAGAATGGAACGGATGCCGTGTTTCATACCGCTGGTCGCTGGCCGTCCATTGCTCAAGAGAGTGACCGCCGAAAGGCACTGACCTAACCCATCCCCCCTCAGCCCACCCCTCCAAAATCCCAATTCTTACAGTTAGGACCGATCCACATCACTCACCCATCACCCGAACGAGCCACCCCCTGACCCGGTACAACGGGGCTGTAACTCTATATCATCCAATCAGATACCATTGTACAGGTCAGCACGCGGGAGTCGCGATCAAGCGTGGTGTGAGAGTCACGTGGGGACAACGTGGCTACAAACTTGGGGGTTTCGTGATTGAAAAGAGAATTTTTAATAATAACAACAGACGAGCGCAGTTTATTTAAACCAGCCTGTAAATCATTGATAAAGAGAGAGACTTCAGACATTCTGATGAATAAGTCATCGCCCAGCTCCAACATCCATAGCCCACTCCCCCAGCAACAGCCCAGCTCCCCCCCGCCACATCCTACTCCCCCAGCCACAGCAAACCTCCCGTAGCCACAGCCCAGCTCCCACAGCAAACAGCACAACTTCCTCAGCCACAGCTCAACTCCCCCAGCTACAGCCCAACTCCCCCAGCCACAGCAAACCTCGCCGAGCCACATCCAACCTCCCCCATCCACAATCCATCTCCCACATCCACAGCCAACCTTCCCCAATCCACAGCCACAACCCATTTGCCCCAGTAACGTCCTAACTCCCCCAGCCACAGCCCACCTCATTCAGCCACTGCCCACCTCCCCCAGCAACTGCCCACCTCCCCAGCCACTGCCCACCTCACCCACCAACTGCCCACTCCCCCAGCCACTCCCCACCTCCCCCAGCCACTCCCCACCTCCACCACCAACCCCCCCCCTCCCC
>CAXITT010000424.1:389012-418708 GCA_964033795.1 Lymnaea stagnalis | reverse complement strand
CTCCCCCAGCAACTGCCCACCTCCCCCAGCAACTGCTCACCTCCCCCAGCAACTGCCCACCTCCCTCAGCAACTGCCCACCTCCCCCATCCACTGCTCACATGCCCCAGCTTCAGCCCACCTCTCCCAGCCACTTCCAACCTCCTTCAGCAACTGCCCACCTCCCCCAGCAATTGCCCACTCCCCCAGCAACTGCCCATCACCCCCATCCACGGCCCATCTCCCCCAGCAACTTCCCACCTCCCCCAGCCACTTCCAACCTCCCCCAGTCACTGCCCACCTCCCCCAGCCGCTGCCCACCTCCCCCAGCCACATCGCACCAAACCCCAACGCTCCCGCCCACATTAGGCGAATGGATACGAAATAATGCATGGGACCATTTAACGACTTCCTTCATTTTCAAACTGTAATCCTACAGCAGACACATTTACTGGTCAGTTTGACAGATGTGGTTCAAACTGTAATCCTACAGCAGACACATTTACTGGTCAGTTTGACAGATGTGGTTCAAACTGTAATCCTACAGCAGACACATTTACTGGTCAGTTTGACAGATGTGGTGAGGGCATACGCTATTTTTAAAAAGAAATACATACCGTAGGCTGGGGTTTTGCACTATACAAATCACATAATATATATAAATATGTATATTTATATTTATTTATTAATATACATGTTGAGACTTCGGTTCGGAGTTAGTTAAATAAACGTCAGAACTATTCCATCAGGTTTAAACACAATCCAAATCAAACTTTTTTTTTTTTTTTTTTTAAAGGTTAACATTCTTAGTTCAATATGTCGATAGATCTATATCAATTTAGTGGACAAATTTGAAAAGAAATATTTTAAATCTCTAAGAATATTTTTTTTATAAGTGGAATAAATGAATACATATTTTGAGTATCTTTTTTTTATTTTTACTGAAATGTTCAGGTGATCTTTACAAAGGGATTAATGATATCAACGAAAACCAAAAATAATAAATAACAATCGCAACTTCTAAAAATAAATGTTAGTGAATATTTATTTATTGATAACTACATCCCTGTTTTTTTTAAAACACTTTATTTGTGGTTTAATTCATTACTGAAATTCTATATTAAAAAAAAAATAATTGAATTCTTCGTTTTTTTGTTGTTTTTTTTGTTTGTTTGTTGCTGGTTAGAAAAGTTGATGCCTTCAGGCGGGCGCTCGTGAGCCTGAGTTTTACATTGTGATTAAAATAATCTCTAAGAGATTAACTTCATCGATCGCTTCGCTTTATTAATACGCGTGGAGTGGTTACGTCGGTCTGCTACATAAATTAATACTAGTTGATGTGTTATGTCGGCCTGGTACCTGCCTTATTACTAGTGGAGTAGTTATGTCGGTCTGCTACATAAATTAATACTAGTTGATGTGTTATGTCGGCCTGGTACCTGCCTTATCACTAGCGGAGTAGTTATGTCGGTCTTTTTCCTGCCTTAATACTAGTTGAGTAGTTATGTCAGTATGCCACCTTCCTTAACGGTCTTCGAATGTGTCTTAAAGCTCTCTTTTAAAATAGAGAAAATAGAAGGAGTCCATGGCGATGGGGAACAGAATATTTAAAGCCCTCTCTCCTCCCTCTTGTCTTCTTTCTCCTTTCTCCTTTCTCCTCCATCTTCTCTTCCCTCCTCCATAGTCAGTCTATTCTTATTCTCTAACTTTGCACTTTTACTCTCCCACTTTTTTCCCCTCTTTCCCTCTCTCCCTCTTTCCCTCTCTCCCTCTTCTTCTATCCCACTCCTTCGTTCCCTCTATCGCTCTTTCTTTGTTTTTCGATTTTTGTCCTTTTCTCTTCTCTCTCTGACTCTCTATCTCAACCATCGTAAGTCTCTCCTTGTTTGCTCTCCCTGGTACACTACAACAATCAGGACACCAATAACGTAGTGAAGATCCGACCCACCCCGCCTCATTGAAGACCACTTGAACCAATAAAATTTACCGACCACCCCCTCCCTGCCTTACCCATCCCACATTCCAGAGTGACACGCGCTTTAGAGCTATGTTTGTAAGAAGCCACATCCTTAGTAATTTAAGGACATATCGATACCAACAGCTGTCACCGAAGTTGAGTTAAAGCACGCCAATGAATTGAATCAATCACATTATCTAACACTGTTTTAAAAACATCAAATAAGCTTTTACATCAAAACATAGCGACTTGATTTCAACACTCGTTTCTGAAAATACGTAGACAAAACGGGGCATCGACGTGCTAACTGGTTTCTTTACAATCGAATTTGAGACTGTCCCATTTACAAATTGGTTAGTGGAGAGAACTACTTATTTACTATCTAAGTTAAGACTATCCCATTTACAAATAAGCTATCAGTGAGAACTACTCCTTTACTATCCAAGTTAAGATTGTCCCATTCACAAATAAGTTAGTAATGAGAACTACAATTGGATATCGCATATCGAAGTAGCCGTTATGGTGTTATTATTTTTTTTTAAGTATACCCCAACAAATGACAACTTCTCTTATTATGTTAAAATTTGATGCCAAAATTTATTTAATAACTCTTTAGTTAAAGATGTTTGAATCTTTCAAATAAGAAATAAACTATAAACGGTTATTAAGTTGGGAAATGCAATGTGGTAGAAATGACTTATAACGCCCATATCAAAATGTCGCTATCTTGAAACAAAAACTAATTAATGTTTATCATCAGAAAGAAAACAAAACCGAACATAAATCTGGAGATATCATTAACTGAATATGGACTATTTCTTCAATTTTATAATATGAAAAGCGTATTGCGTACTGTCTTATCATGTGGTCTTAGCTTCACAGGAACTGTCTTATCATATAGTCTTATTTCACATGAACTGTCCTATCATGATGGCTTAGTTTCACATGAAGTGTCCTATCTTGTGGTTTTAGTTTCACATGAAGTGTCCTGTCTTGTGGTCTTAGTTTCACATGAAGTGTCCTATCTTGTGGTCTTAGTTACACATGAAGTGTCCTATCTTGTGGTCTTAGTTACACATGAAGTGTCCTATCTCGTGGTCTTAGTTTCACATGAAGTGTCCTATCTTGTGGTCTTAGTTTCACATTAAGTGTCCTATCTTGTGGTCTTAGTTTCACATGAAGTGTCCTATCTTGTGGTCTTAGTTTCACATGAAGTGTCCTATCTCGTGGTCTTAGTTTCACATGAAGTGTCATATCTTGTGGTCTTAGTTTCACATGAAGTGTCCTATCTTGTGGTCATAGTTTCACATGAAGGGTCCTATCTTGTGGTCTTAGTTTCACAAGAAAAAAAAAAGAAATACCTCTGAAGATCTTTTTTGACTGTAGCCAAATTTTTCAGGAAATAAACAACTCACGTCAGATCACCACGAGTGCAACAGTGGGGTAACGGGAGACTCACTGACTTCCTGTACACCAACAATTACTCAGCCGTGAGATGTACCTGGTGGTTGGAAGTTTTCTTTATGGGCAATGCGGCATGTCAGCAGAGAATTCAGCACCTGGGATTGTCGGGTGCATACCCGTTGTTTCTTTTTCCTGCTGTGATGGCTTTTTGAGACATAGATTATTGTCATACAGTTGGCGTGTTTTCGACACATGAGCCGTTAGCACCCAAACACACTACGGTTGGACGGGGGTCTATTTCAGAATGGTGCAAGATGTATGCTCTGTGTACCCCAGTAAACCCAATTACTGGCAGAACGAGATAGTAAGGCATTGTAGCATGAAGGATTTCTAGGGAATGAAATAAATGAGTTTTGTGTAAGCCTGTCAAAATTCTTTTGTTTCATTGACTGATGTTGTCACTACTAATGTTTCATTGACTGATGTTGTCACTACTAATGTTCCATTGACTGATGTTGTCACTACTAATGTTCCATTGACTGATGTTGTCACTACTAATGTTTCATTGACTGATGTTGTCACTACTAATGTTCCATTGACTGATGTTGTCACTACTAATGTTCCATTGACTGATGTTGTCACTACTAATGTTTCATTGACTGATGTTGTCACTACTAATGTTCCATTGACTGATGTTGTCACTACTAATGTTTCATTGACTGATGCTGTCACTACTGTTTCAATGACTGATTTTGTCACTTCTTTTAAATGACTGATTCTTTCACTACTTATGTTTGAATGGCTGATTATGTTACTACGTATTTTTGAATAACTGATTCTGTCATTACTAATGTTTTAAATGTTTAAATATATCATTCTTTTATATTTTTAGAAATTGACATAATACATATTAACATATAGTTATTTACACAGATATCTGTTTACATAGATACATATTCATATAATACGTATTTAATGACCGCAATTCTCTCGATACATCACAAAAAGTCCATGTTTAAATTTGAAATTTAAAATGGGGAAAAAAAACGAAAGAAAAAAAGACATAGCATTGTCGAAAATATTCCTTTAAACAAAAATTAAACACCAACATTCTTATACTGGATACAGACAGGATATGGATAAGGACAGGATATCGATACAGACAGGGTATGGATATAGACGTATCTTGTTGATTCTTTCTTTCAATTTTCATATAAGTCGGATTTTATTTTTCCCAGACTTCCGTTTTGTCGACATGTTTCATTTCAACAACTAAGTTTTTTTGTTTTTTTTTGTCCGCATCTGTTACTCTCATTAGACGCCTAACTGCTTATTTATTCGTTTAACGTTTTCTTTAGATTCAGAACTATAAATTATGTTTTATACGCATGCAGAGGCAAATTAATGTAGTCGTCTGCATCAATAGGTCTAAAGAGACAAATATATGTGTTTGTTATTTTTAAAGAATTTAAGAAGACAAGGAATTGCTCACGTAGTGATTGCACGTATGGATAGACCAGCGGTTCTCAACCTGTGGGTAGCGAGCCCCTTTGGGGTCGAGTGACCCTTACACAGGTGTCGCCTAAGACCATCGGAAAACCAATATTTATGAAGGAGCTGCAAAACAAATATATGTTTGGGGGTCACCACAACACGGGCTACTGTATTAAAGGGTCGGGACATTAGGAAAGTTGAGAACACCTAGTCTAGATGTTTACTAATGTTTGTTCCATTGGACTCCGACAAATGTGAGTCTTTTAAAAAAAAAAACAACAGAATTCTTAAGACATCCAGGTAGATATCAGCCTTGTATGAACAATCAGTCTTAAAACGTGCAGGTAAGTGTGAGTCTTTGTTAAAACAATAAGTCTTTAGACATCTAGGTATATGTGAGTCTTTTGTTTAAACAATAAGTCTTTAGACATCTAGTTATATGTGAGTCTTTTGTTTAAACACTACGTCTTTAGACATCTAGGTATATGTGAGTCTTTTGTTTAAACAATTAGTCTTAATAAGTGCAGAAAAATGTTGAAAAGTTTCTAAAGAGAATTTTATACCGTGCTTCAAACATGTGCACATGTTACAGAGCGTGTCTAATCTAGGCATTCTAGCAAAATCTGGTTGGTCATAGACAACGCATATCATAACAAGGAAGTAATTGGAGATTTCATCAACAAAACAAACACAAAAACGAAAAAAAAAAAAATTAAAGATCTATCAGACCCTTTATAGTTTTAAAAAATTTTTTCACACTAATTACAGCTGTCTACATTAGAAATTGTTAAAAAAATTTATTTAACAATTTTACAAAAAAAAACATTTCTATTTTCTTCTTGGTTATTGTACATGCATGTAAAAATTACTGTTGCCATGTTCAGTTTTGTTGCGGTTGAAAAGAGTAAGTTTTGTGTTTGGTGGGCGAGTGGTCTCAAAAGAAAACATCACCAGCACCCCCCGGGTGGATGGGATTCGTTAACCATGAATGGGAACTCATGTTAAAAAAAAAAAAAATCAAACTCTGAAATTTAACCTGGAGTTGGAGTCCCGTAGGTGGTAGGGTATTGACACAATGGACATTCTGACAACTCGTGAGACGTAGAGCGCATAAGAGCACAATGAGACACAAGAAGCAACGAAAGTCCTCTACACCTGCCTCAACTATGGATGGTACTAGTAAGCGATGGCGTCTATCAGAGATGGTACCTATAAGAGATGGTGCCTATACCATATGGTGCCTATCAGAGATGATTCCTTTAAGAGATGGTGACAATAAGAGATGGTCCCTATAACAGATGATGCCTATAACAGATGATGCCCATAAGAGATGGTGCCTGTCAGAGATGATTCCTTTAAGAGATGGTAACAATAATAGATGGTGACAATAAGAGATGGTTCCTATAAGAGATTATGCTAATAAGCCATAGCGCCAATAAGAGGTGGTGCATATCGGAGATAGTACCTACAAGAGAGATAGTGCCCATAACAGATGATGCCTACAAGAGAGTGTGCCTATGAGAGATGGTGCCTATAAGAGATGGTGCCCATAACAGATTATGCCTACAATAGATGGTGCCAATAAGAGATGGTTCCTATAAGAGTTGTGCCTATAAGAAATGGTGCCTATAAGAGATGGGGTCTATAAAATATCTTGCCTATAAGAGGTGATGCCTTTAAGAGATTGTGCCTATAAAAGATTATGCCTATTAGAGATGGAGCCTTTCAGAGATGGTGCCTATAAGAGATGGTGCCCATACGATATGGTGCCTACAAAAGATTGTGCCTATAAGAAATGGTGCCTATAAGAGATGGTTCCCATAAGAGATGGTGACTATAACAGATGGTGTCTCTCGGAGCAGGTTCATTAAATTTGTGAGTGCTATTCGTGTCATTTCAGAATGTGGATACTGGGAAAAAGAGAGTAGATTGACATAACTGCAGAAAAGAATTAACTCGCCACTGTTGGTTCCTGAAAAAGCATACAGCAAAATTTGTTAAAAGCCAGCCCAGGACTAATGATCAGTATATTTTGATCGACATTGAGTTATTTGGTGTACTGCACAAAACAGTTGTGTTAATAGGACATTGAGTTACTTTATGTACTGCACAAAAGTGTTGTGTCAATAGGACATTGAGTTATTTGATGTCCTGCACAAAACAGTTGTGTCAATAAGACATTGAGTTATTTGCTGTACTGCACAAAACAGTTGTGCCAATAAGACATTGAGTTATTTGCTGTACTGAACAAAACAGTTGTGTCAATAAGACATTGAGTTATTTGCTGTACTGCACAAAACAGTTGTGTCAATAGGACATTGAGTTATTTGCTGTACTGCACAAAACAGTTGTGTCAATAGGACATTGAGTTATTTGCTGTACTGCACAAAACACTTGTGTCAATAGGACAGTGGGATGTTTGATGTCCTGCACTAAAAACTTGTGTCAATAACGCAGTGACCGGTTTGAGGTAATGCACAAAACAATTGTATCAATAGGACAATGAGCTTTTTTTAAGTACTGCACAAAACACACGCATCAATAGACCGCGGCGGATGTGACGTGATGGCGGAAGTGACGTGATGGTTATGGTGCCATTACCCAACACACAATCATAACACTGCACGGGGTGATATAGCTTTAATCCTTCAACTCTACATTCCCTGTCAACAGAAACTGGAAAGATTTATGTTTTTTTTTTAAAATAGGAATCGTTCGATTCACGTTCTCCAGTACATTTGATAGATTCTTTAAGTCATCCAGATTGCTTTGCACTTAAGAAACCCATGAAATTCATGTCTTGCAATCAGATTGAAATCATCACACTGAAAACACTGACTAAGCAGTAAACAAGAGTTCGTCCCCTTAGAAAAAGTGTGGGAAAATTCAAGAGAATTAACACATATAAGGAAAATAAAATCCCCCACCACCCCCACTCCCCCTCCCCCGCTAGCCCTGACAGTCATGTATGTTATGAGTTTAAACCCCACTGCGTTAATATAAAGATTTTCAAGTGCATTTGTACAAAGGCTGTTCCATATTTCGAAATTATTTGTCATTCTTTATAAGTAACTTAGAGATTAAAAAAAAACAAACAAACACGCAATTTTGGCCCTACCTTTAAAGGTTGTTTTTTTTTTTAAAATTTAAGCCCCATCAACATTTCATTCTGGATAATATAGTGCTATAACTATGTATCCCAAAGTTAATCAAGATTCCATAATCCAAGTAGAAACGTATGGGCTACAAGCAGACATATTAGCTCATGGATATGATAGATACTATTATACCAGATCGATACGTGGGTGAGCATTTAGAATCTCATTAAGTGATTTAATTTTTTTTTAATTTATTAAAGTTATAAAAGTAATTAAAATTCACAAATTACATTTTTATGAAAATTGTTATAGCGTTAAATTGGGTATTCTTTGTCGATCACCGTCTTGAACCGCTGAAAAGATCAAGTTGGGTCCAGCCCATGTGTACGTATATGTCCGTCCCTGAGTGTCTCAAAGTTTCTGACGTCAACCGAGTGCACGAAATGTACAATCAAGAACAACACCTGTGGTGGGTTACGTCTAAGTTCAAACTTTTTTTTTTTTGGTTGGAATTTTTTTTTTCAGTTGTCTCGGAATAAAGGAGATTTTGGAGATGTTCAATGTAATGGACGCCTAAGGCAACAAAATATGAGAGATGTTGAAAAAACCAGGAAGTCTGGCCAGGGGCACATTGATCCACACGACTTTGTTAATATGAGTATTGATCTCTTCAGGCTGAGACTCAAATTATTGGTCTGACAATATCGATGGCTGAATCAAAGGCGGATAAAATGGATTTATTTTTCAAAATATGATCATATCTTTAAAATACAAATAGTGAGGGTCATAATATGTCAGTAGTTGAGAATTTCACATTAATTGTGTTAAATATCTCTAGTTCAATTACAATTGACAATGTTTTGAAAAATCAAGATTGTAAAAAGCAGCAGCAAATACTGCTAAATTGAATAAGCGCATGTGGAGTACTCTTAAAATAACTGAAAGTACAAACCTTTACTTCTATCAGGCACGTGTAGTTAATACACACCAATATAGCAGTAAAGTGTGGACCACATGTCCAGTCATAAACCGAATCTCAACAGCATCCATCACAGATGTCTGAATCAGATTTAACGCATTCGGTGGCTGGACAAGGTTCCTAACACAGTGGTCTTGGAACGTGCCAAAATGTGTAGCGTATTCTCCACTCTAAGCTAAAGGCACCTCCGCTGAACAGGCCAAGTAAGGAGAATGGAGAAAGGCCGTATTCCAAAGGATCTGACGTATGGAGAGTTGGTAGAGGGAGCAAGACTTATTGGACGGTTGTTGCTGCAATTTAAAGACATTTGCAAAGAGAACACGAGGGAAGCCAACATAAAAATAAACGGATGTGAGGTCTTCTGTGAGCTCCGTTCCTGCAGGAGAACATCAGTTTATGAAAAGAACATCAGTTTATGAAAAGAACAGCAGTTTATGAAAAGAATAGCCGTTCGTGAAGGAGTCAAAGAGGCAGAACACGCGCAAAAAAAAGAAGCTCTTGAAATGCAAAGAGCGTTACGGAAGTCCAAATGTAACAAGTGTTCAATGTTCTACTAGCCAGAATTGAGGCTGTGACTACCATACCAGGATCGGCCTCATAAGGCATTCGATGAAGTTTAGATAGTTTCTCAAGCGTCCCGCGAAGACTCAATGTATATATGTATGTATATATATATATATATATATATATATATATATATATATATATATATATATATATATATATATATATATAGAGAGAGAGAGAGAGAGAGAGAGAGAGAGAGAGAGATATATATATATAGATATATATATATATATGTATATATATATATATATATATATATATATATATATATATATATATATATATATATATAGAGAGAGAGAGAGAGAGAGAGAGAGATAGATAGATAGATAGATATATAGATATATAGATATAGATAGATATATGTTTTTCATATTTTTACCTTATTATTTTCTTTTGTTTGCAGAAGGTGGCACTTGGGCATAGAAACAACTTTTTTTTGCGGTGCTGATGACGCCATCAAGAATACTGGTCTACAGCTCTGTACAACTTTATTTTATTTTGAACCGGATATAAGTTACACTTTCGTTTTTAGAACTTCCAATATTTCAATGGTTTTTGTTTTTTTTTCCCTTTCTTTCTTTAACCAATAAGAGGTGTCTTAGAGACATCAAAAGGAAAACTTTAAAAGAAAAATAATTTAACTATAACCAACATTCAAAGGATAATTTGAGACGCTAAAGTGTATCCATGCAGTGATATATTTTTGTAAGTTAATGGAATATTTCAACATATTAGATTCAATAAACAAAATATCAATGCGTGTTCTTCCTTTTATTTTTCTAAGTCACTTCTGTTTGTAGTAAACGTAGTCGATAATATAAAAATAGGAGTTTTTAAACCAGGGAAAAACTGTTAATTTCAAGACATAAAAATCTTGGACGCTGTAATGTAAGCAGATGCTCAAAGTAAACATATTTCATAGCTGTTTACTCCGAGTTAATGAAGAAGTAGACCACGAGCATAATTATGTTCCTGACGCTTTTTTAGGTGTTGAAGCAGCTGTAGCTACAAAGCACAGAGGAAAAAAAACACAATTAGTGGTGGAAGAACATCTGCTTTCGATTATGGAGTGCGATAACAACACAAATGTATCAGCAATGTGAAGAGAGTGCATTACAGTTCCCAAACCTTCCTCAACGTGAGACCCATTTTATGGAAATAAAATGACCACTGGCCCTTATATTTATCTTTTTTGAATCCTTTATATAAAGTTCGCTTTAGTTTCTGCCACAATAATATGATTTTTGGACGGTTTATTTACCCAGTTCCCCCTCGAACTATCGAGCTGAAACTTGGCACATAGGCGCTTTGTGCCGATGTCAACATATTCCTTCAAATTTTATGCCCAGCCCTCAACCCCACACAGTCCTACATTTTTCAAGGGAAAGTTGAAGGAACTATGATTCCATTTATGACATGAAATAAAATTCCCGATTACCGTGCTAAATGAGATTCTTTTTTAAAGAAATTATTTCAATTGCGTTTAGTGTGTATAATTTCTTTGTTGTTTTTTTCCTGAAATATTGGGTGAAATAAATCTAATGTGTAAAATCAGGTGGGTTTATAAAATATAAATATCGTTTAGCGGCGTGAAAAAATGTGATCGCGAGACTGCATATTTGGTGAAAAAGGGGGGGGGGGGCACAAATTGGGATTCGTATAAACTGCGTTACTATTGTTAATATTTTTAGTCACACTACCCCCTCCCCCTCCCACCCCATTGTTGGATATTATAAGGATTCGTACAAAAACCTTTGTTTTAAGGGTTGCTTTTTTAAATTTTAATTTAAACCTTGTAAGGCAAAACATATGGAGAATATCGTTTTTTCACATTTTTTTTCTGATTATTATGAAGTGATTTAAAATGGATTAAGACACCAATTAAAATAATACATTTTAAGGTTTTCTGTTTATCCACGACACGCCAATAAAACAACAACATAATAACAACCCTTCCGTCAGTAATATTTATAAACAGATAAATAAATGAGAATGATTATTTCAAGTTATGCTAGATTTAGTGAAATAACTTTTTTCAGCTAGATAAAGTTCTGTGTAATCTCAACACGAACTGATTGAAAAGTTAGACTTTGAAACATACTCACACGATGGCATCATCCAAATAACGTCTATTGTCAGACACGGTCTCAATAAAAGGAAAAAAGAAAAATATCGATCGCTTTCTAGCCACACAAAACAGACCACACTTCACCTAAACAATGATAATCATCCAGTTAGACCCAGGCTATAAACTTTAAACTTGAGTATGATGCTTGAGTAGACTGTGGCAGCAAGTACTCCCCCCACCTTTACGGCCCAGGAACAAGCATAGCATTCAGAGCTGAGACGCACAGCCCGCTAGTTACGTTGAAACACAAGGCTAATCTCTATTGATCAGGCGGTACAGATGTGTACGGAATAATCACCTATTATATTTTAAGTTCGTCATTAGTTGTGTGGCGAGAAACTTCTTCCTACTTGGGGGCTGGATTTACCCACCAGCTCTGGAGAATATCTAAGGAAAATTTTCGCCTGGTTCCAGGTTCTTAATTGATTTAATTTTTTGAAAAAAAAAGTATAATACATTATTTGTCAATGTCTGTTTCCACAATGTAAGTAAAACCATCCATACAGAGTCGCTCGGACTTATCGGGGATATTAAGTTACTTTTCCGAAAACATACATTGTGCTTAATTCATTAATGCGATTTAAGACAACCGTATAAACGTATATAAATATATATAAATCATCCATCGACCCATTTCTGTCGCGTTACAGCCCATGTAGGGCTTTGGCCTGCCTCACCACTTCCTTCCACGCGGAAAAAACTGATCCTTTTTCATTTTCCATGCTGGGAACCACAGCTGCTGGAGACCTTTTTCCCACATCATCCAATCCACCTAAGCCCGTAGTTCTTAACCTGGGTTCGATCGAACCCCAGGGGCTCGGTGAGTCAGTCTCAAGGGTTCAGCGGAGGTCCCCCCAAAAAAATCAGGAAAAAAAATCACATTTTATTTTCTTATTAAGAAGGGTTCGGATGAATGCGCAAATGAAACTGGTGGGTTTCGGTACCTCCAAAAAGATTCAGAACCACTGATCTAAGTCTATAGGTCTGCCTTGGGGCCGTCTTCCTCTGGGGCTTTGGTGATGCACACTCTTAACTCCTCTGTCATTTGGCATTCTTTCTAAATGTCCCGATCAGCCTAGCTTGCCTTTTAATTTCTGCTACAGGGGGGATCTTGATATAGTCTGTACAATTCCTGGTTGGTTCGTATTGTCTAATCCATATTCATCCATCCATATATACTTAAGGATATTTATATAAAGATACACATATATATATATATATATATATATATATATATATAAATATATATATATATATATCTATAAATTTTTTTATATATGTGTCTATACTTTTTCTTTTTTATTGTCTAATCCATATTCATCCATCCATATATACTTAAGGATATTTATATAAAGATACACATATATATATATATATATATATATATATATATATAAATATATATATATATAGTTCTATCAATTTTTCCATATGTGTGTCTAGGCTTTGTCTTTTCTGGCAACATTTAAGTGCCATTTCACTGTGTTACTGACCGTTTAGCATATTCATAGCAACCACTGCTCAGCTGATCAGATTGAAATCGACCAATGGGAGGCAAGCCAGCTTTATGCACCTTTCAAAAAAAAAATACAAAGACATTAACAGATTCACACAATTCAAGTTGCACATTTATACGTGAGTGAGTGAGGTTCAGTTGCCACAAAATCAATAGAACCGGGTGTGTTTGAGTACATTTCGGTCACCATTTTAATGGCCATTAAATGGAGTCTCACATCACATATGTTCCCACATTAATCCTGGTTGGCGCCATCGGTCCAAATAATGTAAAAAAGGGCTTATCAGATCGAAAAAAAAATGTTGAAATATATAAAAAAATTGTGTAGAGTAGGGATTAAACTAGATGACAAGGTCAGGTTAAAACTGCGATATTGCATTTTGTAGATTACATGCATCGAAAGTCTGTCTCTAAAAATTGTATTAAACCCCACTCATACCCCACCCGCCTGAATTCGGCCGTTGCCTGGTTTAATAGAAAGGACACATGTAAACCACACATAGCCACGCATAACCACAGATAACCCCACATAACCACACATAGACACACATAGCCACACATAGACACACATAGCCACACATAAACACACATAACCACACATAACCACACTTAGTCACACATAGCTACACATAACCACACATAACCACACGTAACCACACATAACCACACAAAAACCACACATAGCCACACATAGCAACATATAACCACACCTAACAATCCAAACGATTAAAGGACATTTTGATTGATCCCGGATGAAGTCATAAATTGTTCTCTTCGTTGACACAGTCTCTGCGAAGTATCAGTCTATACGAGGTATCAGTGTACGTGAGGTATCAGTCTATACGAGGTATCAGTGTACGTGAGGTATCAGTCTATACGAGGTATCAGTGTATGTGAGGTATCAGTCTATACGAGGTATCAGTGTATGCGAGGTATCAGTCTGTGCGAGGTATCAGTCTGTGCGAGGTATCAGTCTCTGCGAGGCATTAGTCTATGCGAGGTATTAGTCTGTGCGAGGTATCAGTCTGTGCGAGGTATCAGTCTGTGCGAGGAGACAGTCTACGGTAGGACATAGTTTATTCGATGACACAGTCTATGTGAGTGCACAGTCTATGCGAGGGCACAGTCTAGGCGAGGCACACTTTATGCGAGGACACAGTCTATGCTCGGTACAAAAACACTAATGTGCCACAAAGACGTCACGGAAAGCTCTTGGTCAGCAACATTTAGAAATAGATAATTAAATTGTAAAGAAAAAATATTATTAAACGTATGCTAGATTTAGTCAAATCACTTTATTCGGCTCGATTATGGTCACTGCCATCTCATCGTGAACTGATCAAAAAGATAGACTTCATCACATACATGATCACATAATCCAATAAACGCCTACTGTCAGATATGGTCTCAATAAAAGAGAAAGAAGAATAACATTTCGATCGATACTTATCCGCATAGAAACGATCAACTTCATTCAAACAAAGATATAAATCTACTGGCACTCGTGTTTTAAAATTAAAGCTGCTGGAACAAGTGACCCACATTACGAGGCCAGGGACACGCAGTGCTGAGACGCACGGCCCGCTATTGACTCTGAGACACAAGACGAGCGCTGTAAAATATCATCACCCCCCCCACCGGCTTCAACCTTACTTTATGAAAATATTCATTGAAATATATTCACAAATCTACGTTATAGACACCTAATTTTTTTAGTTCTTGAATCTCCTGAGGCTATGCTGGGGCTTGACCCATTGACTCGTCGGGTATTTCTAGCCAAATGTCAAACACACAAATATCCTGGCCACATTTGTTCCAGGCGAAGAGTTCAGTGCTCTTCAGGTGTGTGTGTTTTTTTTAACCTGGTCAGAACTCTCTTGGCGAGCTATTTACCTGGTCGGCACTCACCCCCCAGGGCATAGCTAAAATGTCAATCGTCAGATTAAATATCAAATCTAATCCAGCTATCGGAGATGATTTAACTTCAGTTTGAATTTTACACACACAAAAATGTGATTTTATTATAAGCTTTGACATCTCCAAATATATTGCTACTATTTTGTGAGCTGTAACATTGGGATTTAGTTGTAGTTAAACAGAACACGTTCTAAAAAATTATCAATAAACTATCATTAAAACAATAAACTATCATCAAAACAATAAGCTATCATCAAAATAATAAACTATCATCAAAATAATAAACTTTCATCAAAATAATAAACTATCATCAAAATAATAAACTATCATCAAAATAATAAACTATCATCAAAATAATAAACTATCATCAAAATAATAAACTATCATCAGAACAACAAACACTCATCAGAGAAATAAACAATCATTAGAACAACAAACTATCATTGGAATAATAAACTATCATCGGACCAATGAACTATCATTGAAACAATAAACTATCATCAAAACAATAATCTATCAACACAACAATCAACTATCATCAGAACAATAAACTATCATCAGAACGTCAGCGTCCCAATTTGTTTGCTCAAAATATAAAAGCCCTCCCTCCCCCAACCACCCCCGCCCCCCTTCCGTAGCCTTTGTTACCGACTGTCAGTTTATCTCCTTACTCTTAGATATACACTCAAGTTGTAAATTTAACAATTTTTACATATACTATGGAATACTTCACGTGTTATAAGTAAACAAATATCCTACAGAGTTTGTAGAAAGTCACACATACACACGCACACACCACATACACACCATACACATATATTATGTAAACCCCACAATCCCTTGTAGACGTGACAGGTCTAAACTGACGTTTAAGACAATGAAACACAAGGATCATCAGTTGCTGGATTGAACGTTGGACCTCAAGCGGGTTCTGATACTGTCTCTCTATCTTCTGCCACATCATATATGCGTGCATATGATTCTAGCTAGAACATGAACTGAGATGGAATAAAATAAACGGCTACAGGCGGGGCGCCTGGGTGTTGCGGGGTGGGGGGGGGCGGGATTTCCCAAAGAAAAAAAGAAAAACAAAAATCTCAATCACTTTTCTACAAAAAATTTTTTTAAAGTTTTAAACCAGGCATTACTTTACTTTGTTCATTATTTGGTTTTCAGCTTCCGTTAATGGTATATCGGTGGAGCCAACGCGCCCCAGGACAGCCGTTGACCTAAATAAACTCTTTCAGGGCGTTGACCTGCAGAACGAGCACTTTCATTGGGGTGAACTATCCCATGGCCATTGTCATGACACCGAAGGTCTATCTGGGACACCGGAGAGCACATGACATCCAGTTCAAAGTAAGAAAATAAAATTATTCCAATGGGTTTTAAAATCTCGGTGACAACCCTATCCAATCTCAAGTTCAATAAAAAAATAAATGTAAAAACTGAAAAAAATAAATAAAGTTAGTTTGAATTTTTACAATTTACCTTTATGAGTGGAAAAACACATCCGAAAATTTCATATTTAATCTCATTTCATTATTTGATGAAATTGCATTATTTTTTTTTAAAGCTAGTGTTTATTTTTTTTTAAAATGTGTGTCTTGAAGGAGGTTTTCAGAGAAATGGGTTTAAACAACAATTAGTAACGCACTGATTGACTGTCCATCTCATTTATTAAACAAAATAACAATGGAATCACTTTATATATTTTTCTAAGTAATTGAATTAATTTTTCTAGCTTTGTTTGTTCAATTTTATAATCATGTTTTTTTTAAAATTAAAAATTCAATATACCATTAAATTACAGATCTATTGGGAATCTTAGCATTGACTTAGTTAAGCTACTGTCTTGGTTGCTAGGACGATTATGACGCGTTACAACTATTATCTGCAAATACTGCTGGTCATCTACTGCACCCTGGTCTATTTCCAGTCGTCTCGGCCGTGTCTTACCATTGGATCAAATGGGCAAGGATGAGAGAGCGAGGCTGACGAACTCTCCCCGACTTTTAACAATATACAGCTCAAGTCAAGGCTACTGCTCAAGTCAAGGCGACTGCTCAAGTCAAGGTGACTGCTCAAGTCAAGGCTACAGCTCAAGTCAAGGCTACAGCTCAAGTCAAGGCGACTGCTCAAGTCAAGGCGACTGCTCAAGTCAAGGTGACTGCTCAAGTCAAGGCTACAGCTCAAGTCAAGGCTACAGCTCAAGTCAAGGCGACTGCTCAAGTCAAGGCGACTGCTCAAGTCAAGGCGACTGCTCAAGTCAAGGTGACTGCTCAAGTCAAGGCTACTGCTCAAGTCAACGCTACTGCTCAAGTCAAGGCAACTGCTCAAGTCAACGCGACTGCTCAAGTCAAGGCGACTGCTCAAGTCAAGGCGACTGCTCAAGTCAAGGCTACTGCTCAAGTCAAGGCGACTGCTCAAGTCAAGGCGACTGCTCAAGTCAAGGCGACTGCTCAAGTCAAGGTGACTGCTCAAGTCAAGGCTACTGCTCAAGTCAAGGCTACTGCTCAAGTCAAGGCTACTGCTCAAGTCAAGGCGACTGCTCAAGTCAAGGCGACTGCTCAAGTCAAGGCGACTGCTCAAGTCAAGGCGACTGCTCAAGTCAAGGTGACTGCTCAAGTCAAGGCTACAGCTCAAGTCAAGGCTACTGCTCAAGCCAAGGCTACAGCTCAAGTCAAGGCGACTGCTCAAGTCAAAGCATTGGTAATATTCGCCTGCAAAGGACAAACAACACCATTTGCCTGATATTTCAAACTTCTTCTGATTTACTAAGAAATTACTGGCACGGGTTATTATTTTCGAATAGCCTCTATTACAAATGGGCATTCAAATATAAAATTAACTGTTTATAAGTGTGTTGGACTGTGTTAAAGCTTTCAATTAGACACACATCATTTGTGTTGTTTTTTTAAAAATATATTTTAATCTTTAGTGATAAATGATAATTACAAAGAATACAAATGCAAGAGTTTCTGAGTCTTAACAAACAAAAAAAAATATTGATATATGTATAAATTAAAATTTACATAGTTTCAGGATATATTTTTTCATCATACCTTTAAATTAAAGAAGAGAATGAGAATGACAAAAAAAAAATAGTTCAGAAGACCGGAAAGGAAGTGAGTAGAAGTAAAATACAAAACCCAAACAGGAGAAAAAGCATTCCAGCTGTCATGGGCGCCCACAGAAAACTTTATAAGGGGGGGTGGGGGAAAAATCGATTAACTTTCCAGGGGGGGAGGGCGCAAAAATTTTTTAGTAATGTTTTAATGTAGTTTTAATTTACTGTAGCGTATTTGTATGGTGAACGAACGGACAGGACATCAGCTTAGTTACTTTCTCTTTATTTTCTCTTTATTTTAATACATGTTTTGTCTATTTTTGTCTAAAAAAATTCTATCCCATCAATCCAGGGGGGGGAGTGCCCCCTTGCCCCCCCCCCCTGCGGGCGCCCATGCCGGCTGTGTAAAATTGTGAATTTGGTTTATACCATATTGACTACTTCAAATATATATCATTAATATAATTCAAAATTCAGAAATTCGATTACTCTTGGCCAGCTACAGTATAAATTATATATGATAAAAATAAGCTTAAACATACAGTCCAGCCCTTGATAAAGAACTTAATCCGTTCTGCTGAATTTGCTCTTAAAATGAAACATTTGCTCAACCGAATTCAATAGTCCCAATAAAAATAAGCTTAAACATGCAGGTCGAGCCCTGAATAAAGAACTTAATCCGTTTCGCTGAATCTGCTCTTAAACCGAAACGTTCGCTAACCAAAATCAATTGTCCCGTCGACATCACATTCAGTTTAAATTTATATTTTCTACCCTCAAAAATGGTATTTTCATTTTTTTTTAATAGTGTATATTTATGAAATACATAGAATCAAGTTACAAATATCTTTACATAAAGACACGAAACAACAAATAATAAAACAGTACTACTAGATTTATGTTTTTCTAAAATGTCTTTCTTTACTTCCACATTAACGCCATTACCTTTTATGGCAACACTTTTCTCTTTAGGCGACATAATGGGGGACTAACACAATACCAAAATCGCAAGAAATCACCCCCCCCCCCAAATGTGTTTTTGAAAACACATCACCCTGACACATGATATTGACAGTAATCACAACAAAAGAGCTACTACGCCTCTGGGGTTGTGCTTAAGGGTTTAAGTCCTTTTACCTGAAACTTCACTCGTTAGCTAAGTTTAAATCTTGTTCCCAAAACTTGTTCCCAAAACGTGTTCGTTAATCCATTTGTTCGTTAAACGGGGGCGTTCGTTATTCGAAGTTCCACCACGGTGTATATAAATAAATTTTGTCGGTTAACAGGCAAGGGATCTCAAACTATTATATCCTGAAACTTTAAACCGAACCGAAGGACGTCTTGAAATCTCGCCATTCCAAATATCGATCAATGGCCAATTTTTCTTGCACGCATCCGCTGACCACGCACTCAGTACCCGAAGTCTGACGATAAAAGAGAATAGACAGCACTGTGTTTTAGCTCCGTAAATCAAAGACATTTCCCCCAAGTCTCAAAGTTAACAGCAACGGTCGGCCGTCTACTCTCTACCTCCTCCATTCTTCCTGGTGGACACATTAACGTTGCTATTTAGACTGACCTTTAAGCAAGCGGCTGCTCACGCCAAGCCCATGACTAACAGAAGTCATTTAGGTGAAAAGTAAAGTCCGATTTAAGGTGACTCTCTTGACTTTAACGAAGGTCTTCAAAAGGAAAAAAAATATACTCCAGTTGCTTCTTTAAAAAAAACAAAAAAAAAAAACAAAATGCGTGCAGTAATGTTGATTGAGACTTATTTTGTTATTTGTTTTTGGATTAAGCTACTTATTGTTTGTTATTAGAAGGCCGTTTTTAGCACTGATCTGACGTAGCTTATTGTTATGATTTGTATTATATCAAACCCAATTTTTACTTTAATTGGTCTTTAAACTCTGAAATGCTATTTGATATCGACAGGAATTCTTAGGCATAATATTTTCTGATGATGTCATAGTGAAAATGTCTGATGAATTATAGAAGTGTGTTTCACTTGTACACGCTGATCTGCTCTACACTTCAAAACAATATAGACAGAAGGTCATGTGCTATTCAAGTTCTTTTCTAGCGATGAATGAAATCAAAGCCTTAGAGTAAGCAGCTCGTGGCTAAGCCATGCGGATGGGATGTGGCTTAAGTTGGACAGACGCCCGGGGGGGAGTCATCTTAGAGAGTGCGCGAAAATTATCAGCTTCCGTTCAAAATGTTGGTCTCATATCTAGTTTTATGAGAAGAGGAGTCATAAATTAAATTATGGCTTTGCCGTGGTTAAGCTTGTACTTTCCATGTGCCCCTGACTGTGGCTCTGAATGTGGCCCTCAATGTGGCCCTCAATGTGGCCCTGAATGTGGCCCTCAATGTGGCCCTAAATGTCGCCCTGGCTTGGGGAGAAAACCACGTGACAGGTGTGGCAGGATGGGATAGAAAAGTGTAACTTGCAGAATTTTCTCAACGGCTCTAGTTCAGAGTAGTGTACAGAAATATATGTTCATTCTTAACGGGGGACATATGTAAATGACTGCATTAGACCAGATATTCCAACGTGATCATACGGCTCACAGGTGGCAAATTGAACATAATTTTTTTTGGGGGGGGGGGGAATTTAACCCATTTTGATGCTCATGCGGGGGAATGGGGCGAAAACGGTTGGGGACAACGGCCTAGACGTAACTACACGGGAACAATGTCCTAGACGTAACTTTGTTGGAACAATGCCTTAGACGTTAATACGCGGGAACTTTTGATATTCCAACGTGATCATACGGCTCACAGGTGGCAAATTGAACATAATTTTTTTTGGGGGGGGGGGGAATTTAACCCATTTTGATGCTCATGCGGGGGAATTGGGCGAAAACGGTGGGGGACAACGGCCTAGACGTAACTACACGGGAACAATGTCCTAGACGTAACTATGTTGGAACAATGCCTTAGACGTTAATACGCGGGAACTTTAAATTAGACGTAGCTACAACAACTACGCTTCATGTTCTCTTGAAAGCAAGAAAAATTGGGTCATTCAAAAAATACTCCATTGTGTTTTTTTGCTACAAGCAAAGGAATTGGATGCTCAATAAACCAAATTACAAATGTATGTAACTCGTTAGAACGTTAGGGGAAGATTATGGAAGCAAATGAAAAGGTAATTCAAAAATGATCTTTTGTGTTAACTGCTCTAAGCCCAGGAGTTAGTGCTCAATTTTTTAAAAATTCCAAATGTATTTCAACGCGCTGGTAGCGTTACGAGACTTTTTGGGGGAGTAATAGCCGACCCATTAATAGTCAAACACTTTGTAACCCCCCCTCCCTCCCCCACACCCCTGCCATAATTAACCCATCTTGTCCCCATCTTACTACAAACATGACCCTATCCCGCCATGCAGTCTCCTGACTATCCATCCACATACTGACCAATCGTGTCTCCATCCTTTCCCCATCCTTTCTCCTCGCTCTCCCCATCCAGTTTATACTGTTCCTATTCTGTCCATGTTAATAATAATAATAATAAAGTTTATTTGAAGAACACTATTCATCCCCAAAAGCTCGATGCGCGGTACAAAGTCAACATATTAAAAAGAGAAAAAAAAAGAAATTAAATTTTACACATTTAAAACAGACGCAACGATATAAAACTACATACGAGCATACCAAGTCAAAGTCTTTCATCCCGTTTCAACCATAAGCAACACAAGCCAATATACATTAACTGAAAAAATATGGTAGATAGCATCACCCCAGATGGTGTTTACGAAATACATGTGTTTTTAAATCGGTTTTAAGGACTCCAGTGTCTGGCTGTTTCTGTGAGTGACAGGAAGGGCGTTCCAAATTGTTGGGCTGGCAAATGCCAAAGTGCGCTTTCCGTAAGTCTCAAGGCGAACACAAGGTATCAATATTTTGCCACTATCGGATGAGCGGAGCTGTCTAGAGGGTACATAAGGCGTCATGAGTGCTTTGAGATAAGATGGCGCCAGGTCATGTAAGCAGCGGTAGCACAAAGTTGCAATTTTGTACTGTTCACTGACGAAGTCTTGTTGCCGATACTTTAATTTTTTTTCTTCCTTTTTTCCTTTGTTTTGCTTTTTTGTATCCTACCCTTTGTTTTATATTTCCTATTGTTTTAAATTGAATGCACCCCCAGTATATATAATATGCATTTCTCAATCGCAAAAAAATCATCAATCAGATATTATGAACCCTCAACTATTGATGACAACTTCAAATTGACGATCGACGCGAAGTTGATTTAGACATTGTTAAGACTAATCTCTCTCAGCAACTTTAGCTTCATTCCGGGATTAGAGAAACCTACTTAAGTTGTTTTTTTTTTGGCTGAGTGATGTCCAAATAGATAAATAGGACACAACAACGGTCGTATCAAGTGATAATCAAAGGTATCAAAATAAAGACGAACGTGGTGTTGTCGTTAAAATATTTACGCAGTTTGCGGTAAACTTCAAACATCAGTAGAGATGGTGAAATTATAAACTCTGTGATGTTTATGAATTGTTAATCGTTAGATACTATAACTGTACTGTAACCCATTAGAACCAAATCCCTTCAGTCATGTACATTATAGATCAGCTCATTTGATGAACGCCTCCAGCTGCGTACTTTGAGCTCGCGTAAAGCAGAAGTGAAAAGAAGAGGAAGTCCCGCAGAAATCTTGGGATCAACTTCAAAAGGAGAACAGTTGGCTCATTCATCATAAGAAACACGATGTCCTCTATATATTCCATTCTAATCCTTATGTTGGATGTTATATTTTTTACATGCTGCGATGGCGTAGTAAGAAATGTTACCATGATAAGGAAATACAATTTATGGTGGTATTAACCAAGGTGCATCATAGTATGCGGAGAAGATATACAAGGCTGAAACTCCAGCAACATCAGCCGGGAATATAGCGCTCAATAACCGTGCCTAGCTCTCCAGCCGCCACGTGTTCCTGGTAGTGAAAAGCAAGAATTGAAGGGGAATTATTGATAGAAATGGATCTTCCGATAGTGAAACGTTGTTCATAGGTGAGCATTGGTCTGGCTTCTAATTGAGTGTTAGTGATTTCGGGGGATTTAAGGGGGGGGGGGTTGTGAGTTCGAAAAATGTTGAAGAACAATGCCGGGAGTTAGACAAAATTGAATTTAAAAAGTAACACTGTAAGAAGTGATCTTAACCAATTTCTCTTGTCAACAACTACAACTCATTTATTTTTATATTATAGATATATTGATGTGCAGAAGACCAGCTTAAGCTACTTAGTCACTTGGGAATACCACTGACAGATTAAATCATTTGCCATGGCATATCACTGACATATTCAATCATTCGCCAGGTCATATCACTGACAGATTCAATCATTTGCCAGGGCATATGACTGACAGATTCAATCATTTGCCCTGTCATTTCACTAACAGATTAAATCATTTGCCAGGGCATATCACCGACTGATTCGATCATTTGGCAGGAAAAATTTGATTTATTATTCTACTCTAGTCAAATATTTGGCAAACTCAAACGCTACCTTGAAGTTTAATTACCAAATCCGTCTCTAATAAAAGTACTAGCAGGATGTGTGGATAAATGGCTCCAGTTAAGGGTTTCCAAGCTGTTCGCTGCGGCAACCATGAGAGGGAACGGCTGCATCACAGTGAAAACAAACAAAAAATCTTTAAATCTATTCCACAGTGCACTTTTAAGAAATTGACAAGGGCGCCTTGGGAAATCAAAAATGCAACTAGGGCGCCGTGACTCTTAAAAAGTCTCCATACTCTAATTTGAATACCCCTACCGACCGCACGCGCCCCAAAATGAGAAGAGAGTTAAGTGCGCTTATACTTGGGGGGGGGGGGGGAAAAAAAAAAAAAAAATAAATTTTTAAAAGTTAAAAAAAAAAAAGCTGCCGGACGTTTACATAGTTTCTGTTCCCATTGACAAGACTATATTTTCAATACTCGAGTCCATACATGATTTGTTATAAGAACAGCCAATCAATGAAAGGCATCTTTCAGATGTGCGGAAAATAGTACACTAGAAATAGACAGAGCATCAGGGGAAGAGCATTGTATATTTTTTTTAAAATGGTATAAAAATTAATTTACATTTTATGACCAATGTATCCATGAACATTCAGATCGAGTTGCCCTTTGGGCATGTGCCCATCTGAGAGTGGCCATGGTGAATAATTTGTACACTATCTGAAGCTGTTCTTTATTTGTATATAGGGTGTTGGTGAGGTCTCAATGTCCCTGTATTTCTTTACTTATTACATATATTTAATATGTTTCTAAAATACTTTAGTCGGTTAAAGTCAGATACACGCTTTTTCTACCGTTGATCTTGGCTTTGGGAGGAAAAAACAACTTATTGCTAAAACATTGGCAAACTCCCAATACTTGCATTTTTTTGAATTATTTTCTTTTACTTGCTGTTTCTTCATTTTTACTCTCTGCTGAGGTAGGTCTCAGGCGAAATGTTCTTTTATCGTCCTGTCTTTCTATTTCAAGCTTTCACTATACACTGCTCTGTCATTTCTTTCACGCAGCTTGAATGCATTCCTTCATTTATAATCATTGTAATTGTTGTCGGTAGTTTAGGCATATGTCTAGCAGTGCGGGAAAGTGTAATTTTTTTTTAAAGGGGGGGGGGGGGGGGGTAGGGGAGGTAATGTCTTACTTCCTCATTTCGATGCCTGCAGAAGAGGCGCAATGGAGTTGTATCTGGCTTTATCCGGTATATGTCCTGTGCGCAGGCCAAAGATTATGTCCTTCTTGTGAAATTGGAGGCAATTTGCTGGAGCTGTAGGGTTGGGACTGGGTATGTGTGTGATAACACTTCTCTTTCCGTTGGACCCACATCCCATTCACTAACCCCTCTTCAGTTTGGTTAGCTCTGATGATCTGCTTCACTTCATTGAATGATGTAGGTGTATGTTCAGCTGTCTGTTGGATGCTCTCTGTTTTGCTAGTTATTCTGGGCGGCTCTTCTGTCCTGGTAAATTGTAGTGTTCTGCTATTCATTGTTAGGGATTAACCTAACTGAATTGGTTTCGAGAAAAGTGATTTGATTTTACATGCAGTAATTTTTCTACTCTGTGGTGAGACCTTGATGCTAAGCTGCCTAAAGAATTGATCTGCAGTCTGAGAAGAATTTAACGACATGCTCTGTTTAGCCATCTTCCGGCTTATTATTAAGACCGAACATACAGCTTTGATGTTGTTTACATTCAGCTTTCATTTGTCCCATTGTATGCTAAGCCTGATCAAATCTTCGTTCAGACATGTAGCACTTTTACTTGTGTGTCGACACATATGCCACAGCGCAAGATCATGTGTGTGAGAGCGCCTTCCTCCACCTGTAACTCATCCGTTGGGTCATCAATACGCCTTAAGAAAAGGGTACAACTCAGTGAAAACACTTGTGGAAACCTTTCTTGTAGGACACATCTGTACATGTTCCCATGAATCCCTGATTTGTTTAAAACCAGAAATAAAACTTTTTTCGCCAGACAGCCTCGTGGGTCTGCTGGAGGTCAACAAAGAATGCTGGGCTGTGTTGTTTTTTTTTGTTTTTGGTTTGGAGTTTTTTGTTTGAAGCCATTAAAATCCTTTTGGCACTGGGGGAAGAGTTGACCACATGTACGCTGTCCAGTTCTGGAACGAGATTTGTGATTATTGATTGCGATAGTTGTTTCTAGCCACAAATAGAGGCGAACATTTATCATTCTTTCTGCAATTTTCTTCAACTCCGGAAGTCGTGGAAATTGGTCTATGTTTTTTTTCCCCATCCTCTTTTGCCTTTCCTTTTTATGTTTATGTCACAGTGGGTTTTTCGAGATCAGTGAGGATTCGACTTTGCGCCTATGGCTGTTTATAAGATTGAGTGCGGCTTTTTTTTTAGGGTACTTTGTAGGGCCTAAAATAACCAGCATCTATTTTGGGAGATTTCATTTGAGCTTCTTGCTTTTCGAGATTTCGGTTTCTTTAGAGTTCTATTGAGCAAGCTCTGTTTGAAGATGGCAGTGCTTGAAATAAAAAAAAGGGGGGGGGGGTATCTCTTTGGACTTTGGGTCAAATATCAGAGATCGGCCCTTGTCGGTCTTTTTTTGTTTGCTTTGTTGATTGTGACAAAGTGTTTGTTAAATATTCCTTTTTATTTTGTCATCCATACATTTGTTTTTAGAGTACATTGGTGTAGGGTTGACCTTGAGCTTTTCAACGGACAGGTTTCTTGGAAATGACCATGCCCTGGGTCCATTCTTGATAAGGTGTAACTCTGCGGTTATCGGGGCTCATTTATTTCTCTTGGCTGTCTTGATGGCTATTTTGACTTGGCGGTCTTGATGGCTTTTTTCACTTGGATGTCTTGATGGCTATTTTGATTTGGCTGTATTGTTGGCTAAAATAAACTTTGCTGCGTCATAGCTATTTTCACTTATTTATAACAGCTTGATTATTTCTTAAAAGATTCCTGGCTGATTTCCTATTTGTTTATGGCTTGTTGAATATTCCTCCCCAAAAGGTTGATAGTTATACAGCCTTTTAGAATACTTTGGAAGGCATCTTATGATATGGCTTAAGGGATTGTTTCACAGATTGGTTTCTGCTGCGTCGTCTTGGCGGCAGTTTCAATTTGCTTCATCGCATCTTGCGTTATATCAATACTAGTTCTTTACAAATCATTCCTCATCAAGACATAATTTTTTTTTTTAAATTATTGTACGACTACATTATCTAAATCTACAATAAGGTAATATATTCTTCAAAACCGTTTACATCACTTTACCTTAAAAGGTTTTAAGTAAAAAAAAAAAAACAATATAATCAAAGCTAAAGATTTTTAAAACACAATAAATAAAACTTCTATTTTTACTCATGGATATCTGCAGACTGTATTTGTGATTTCAACATTCCAAATAGAGCCATCAGCACGATAATTACAGTTTTTCTTGCAGTTATACTTCGTTGATATTTTTTTGTGTAGAACGGTTTTTTTTCTCCTCAAAATCCTTGACAATGACGAAAACAATTCCCACACACAAGCCCCATAGCCCAGGGCAAGTGTTCCCAATAAAACTTTATCATTTTTGCCGGCGATGTAACGATCTTGCGATCTGTCAGGACTTAAGGAAAATGTCGTAAATTGTGTCCCACCGCGACAGAAAAATAGACATTGTTTAAGTTGGATGTCGTAGCCATTAAATTATAGACCGATGACCCACTACCTGTGGCGGCCATTAAATCATAGACCGACGACCCACTGCTTGAGGTAGCCATTAAATCATAGACCAATGATCCACTGCCTCTGGTAGCCATTAAATCATAGACCAATGACCCACTGCCTGTGACAGCCATTAAATCATAGACCAACGACCCATTGCCCGTGGTGGGCATTAAATTATAGACAAACGCCACGTGACATGTGGTAGCCATTGAATTATAGACCAATTACCCCACTGCTTGTGGTTGCCATTAAATCATAGACCAACGACCCACTTCCTGTGGTAGCTAGTGAATAGCAATTAAGGTATGTATCATAGCTAGAATTCAGAAATATTTTAGACGAATGGTTGAAATCGTGCTGTGCCACATTTGATAATTATACCCAGGCTCAGATAGCCGCATGTAAGTCCACAAGTCGGGTCTCGTGTGTTACCAAAGCCGTTAGCGTGACCAAGTTAATCGATGCGATGTAATGGGAAATGTTAAACAATCTAATGTCATTTCAGAAGGAAAAACATCTCTCTAACTATTAATTTAAATGGTGTAACAAGATATATTTGGGTTTCCACAAAATTTAAAAAAAAGAGAAAAAACAACAGAAAATCCATACTATACTAATGAAACGTTCGTATCTATTGTTCAAGTCGAACATATCTTGTTACACTATCTGTTGACTTCTAATGGCTGGAACGCAGTACCCAATACGTTATAAAAATGCTGTCCAACTACCAGGTCGTCTTGACGATCGCTACTAGTTTAATCTTTTCCTCAACACACACCGAACGATTCTCATCAGCCATGTTGAAATTTTTATATATTGCGATACAATAATTTTTTTTTTTTTTTTAAAGTATTATATTTCTAATCTTGTTTAAGGGTTAACGTATATTAATTGAGAGATACGTGTGCAGACGCGTCAAATGAGTATTTAAATATTATTTTCATTGGTTGTTGGATATTTTTTTAGTACATTTAATTTTAGGAGACCAAAAAACCCCTCTGTTTTTAATCGTATGTACATTTTAAAATTTCAATGAAATTTATGTCTACAAAGCTTGATTGTTTAAAAAAAAAACCCCAAAAAACATTATGGTCTAAAAAGTTTAAAATTTAACCAGAAAACATCTTACAGCTATTCCATCGACTTTGCGTCTCATTGACTGCCTAATTTAAGACGTTCTGGGTAGTAAATATCCCAATTGGGCTACCGATGCTATAGGAACTGACAACTGCTATGGTCCCTGAGGCCTTACCGCAGTTACCGTCTGGTATCATGTTCCTTTCCCAGCATCTTCCCAGTATACCGGGCAGTGAGATACAAGGCTCAAATTAACAAGGGCTTCACTGCATCACACAAACCGAGTAGTTGTGAATTCCGAAACAAATTTTTGTTTCAGTTCGCGAGTTTTAACTTCATATTTTGTGCAATGTGCTATTTATTGCTCATTATTAACCAAGTATTTGATATTTTAAAGATGCAGTTCTCATTTTTTTAACTTTTCTAGCTTAGTACCCTAAAAATATATCATAAATAACACTTTGTAATACCTCTCAATGGATTCGGCTATTCGGACCCGGTATCAGAAGTAAGAGGTTGGGTTTATTAAACAAAATCTTTAAAATATTATTGTAGGGTTTGTAGGACAAATTTTGGTATTGAATAAAAGAGAATGGAATGGACTAGATGTTTATAAACTTAATCCTTAGGTTGAAATAAAATAAACTAACACAGATGGCATCCGAATGGCATTTAGTCTATTGGGAACCGGGTCCGGCATTGCGGCGATTCGTTCCCGGTTCCATTTTGACTATATCTTACAAACACAACAATAACATTTTAAACATTTTTTTAATGCCAACCTCTCACTTCTGGTAACCGGGTCCTAATAGCCACTTCGTTTCTCAATAGTGTCATTTTTTAAAATAAAAATAAAATAAATTTTTGTTTAAAAAAAAAAAATAAAAATTCAAGAATCACAGTTGTGTGTTTCATTTATTTAAAAAATCACTACAAGGGCGTAAACTGCCATAAGCACAATTACCCAAATCATAAACACATTAACTTATATAATAAAAATAATTAGTGGTCTTTTATAGCGCGGTACCCCAGCCTACGGCTGGGCTCACCGCGCTGTACATAAAAATATTATCAAAAGAGCCCTAATCATGACATTAAAATAAAACACAATTATGAAGTAAAGAACAGCATAAACACATTAACTTATATCATCAGCCCATTATCTTATATCATAAACACATTATCTTATAACATAAAAACACATTAACTAATATCATAAACCCATTAACTTATATCATAAACCATGGGCGCCCGCAGAAAACTTTCTAGGGGGGGGG
>CAXITT010000424.1:361850-388903 GCA_964033795.1 Lymnaea stagnalis | reverse complement strand
AAAAATTTTTTAGTAATGTTTTAATGTAGATTTAATTTAATGTAGCGTATTTGTATGGTGAACGAACGGACAGGATATCAGCTTAGTTACTTTCTCTTTATTTTCTCTTTAATTTAATAACTTTTTTGTCTAAAAATGTTTATCCAATCAATCCAGGGGGGGGGGGGCAAGTTCCCCACCTTGCCCCTACCTGCAGGCGCCCATGTCACAAACACATTATCTTATATCATAAATACATTAACTTATATCATAACCACATTATCTTATATTGTAAACACAATGACTTATATCATAAGCACATTAACTTAAACCATTAAATACGTTAAAGAAAAGAAGAGAGAGACAATGAATGTCACACAAAGGACACATTGATTTTGTTTAATTCAACTCGAACCACACAGCTTTACTTTCACAAATTACCTCACTCAGAGTGCATTAAAATATATAGCTTTTTTATATTTTTTCTTCTCCAGGAACCTTTACTTCTCCAGAAATGTTTCCTTTTCATAGGATCCCTTCCTTTTCCAGGAACCCTTCACTTTTAAAAACATTCCTTTTACAGAAACACTTCTTTTTCCCGGAACCTTTAATTTTCCAGGAAACCTTCCTTTTTAAAATCAATTCCTATAATATAAACTCTTACTCTTACATAAACCATTCCTTTTCTTGGAACCTTTCGTTTTCCGGGAAAACACCTTTCGTAAACAGTGGCTAGTTGAGCTCATAAATAATTATGGCATCCTCCTCCCATAGGAATCTTATGTTACACATCTTAGAAGACGATAATGAGATTTTTGTAAACTAGTAAAACATAATTTTAAAAAAAATATTTAAAGTAATTTGAGAACAACAAAGAAAAACCAGAAATCATAATGAGAAAAAAAATAATATTTTTAAGTAATCTAAAAAAAAATAAAGAAGAATGAGTGTATGCAACAAAGAACTTAATTAAAAAAGGAAATTTCACAATTTTTTTTTTTATTTTATAATATTGATACAAACAAATTATATAGCAGTTGCACAGTGGAGAATACATTTAGAACAATAATAACACAAATAATACTAACAATATTTAACATTGGGTAATATTTTTAAAATGTGTTTGTGTCGTTGGATGGGTGTGATAAAAAGTAAACATGTCGGAAAAAAACCAGCCTCAAGCAATAATTATTATTTTTATTAATTTGTTCCCTTCCTATCTGACGTGACCGAGGGGCAACAGAGAGTATTACAAAAATCCGACCGGGTTCAATTATGATATGAAATACAAAGCAAGTAACAAGATAAACCGGACGGTGATGCCTGATAGGATATTTCCATAGAGTAAAAAACAAACTTGATATGGTGTTCCTGTCAGAGCTATCAGAGTGACCCTGTGAGCTATCAGAGTGACCCTGCGAGCAATCAGATCGACCCTGTGAGCTATCAGAGTGACCCTGGGAGCTATCAGAGTGACCCTGCGAGCTATCAGAGTTACCCTGTGAGCTATCAGATTCTCTGTGAGCGATCAGAGTGACCCTGTGAGCTATCAGAGTGACCCTGCGAGCCTACAGAGTGACCCTGCGAGCGATCAGAGTGACCCTTAGAGTTACCCTGTGAGCTATCAGATTCTCTGTGAGCTATCAGAGTGACCCTGTGAGCTATCAGAGTGACCGTGCGAGCCTACAGAGTGACCCTGCGAGCTATCAGAGTGACCCTGGGACCTATCAGAGTGACCCTGCGAGCTATCAGAGTGACCCTGCGAGCTATCAGAATGACCCTGCGAGCTATTAGAGTGACCCTGCGAGCTATCAGAGTGACCCTGTGAGCTATCAGAGTGACCCTGAGAGCAATCAGAGTGACCCTGTGAGCTATAAAGAGTGACCATATGAGCTATCAGAGTGACCCTGCGAGCCATCAAAGTGACCCTGTTAGCCATCAGAGTGACCCTGCGAGCTATCAGATCGACCCTGTGAGCTATCAGAGTGACCCTGCGAGCTATCAGAGTGACCCTGCGAGTTATCAGAGTGACCCTGTGAGCCATCAGAGTGTCCGTGCTAGATAATCTTAGTGTCCCGGCGAGATATCAGAGTTATTCTCCCCTTCAGAGACATCATTGTATACACCACTATCTCATTTACAGAAAGCAATATCTTCTACCCGTCGCATAGATAAATCTATAAGAAAAGCCGTCAATTGTAAAACGATAGTGAGGGATGGATATTCTTATGAAGCAATTGCTACGCGCAGGGAGACATCATAAAAACAGATGGCTTACATTATTCTTTTGTTTATCGTCTTTCACCCAATACTCTCCTGAGTATAACGATACCAGGCTGGAAACGTTGTCTCACATTTATGCAGACAAAATAATAACTTATTTTTCGGTTGTTATTTTTTTAAAATCAACACAAAAAAAAAAAAATCTTAATAACAAATATATAATTTATCGACCCACAGCCGGGTCATGAATCCCTACGACAGCGCCTGGATCATGTTGTTTTTTTTGTTGTAGTGTGTAATCTAATATTCCTAAATCTGGCATCCTCTGACCTGACACGTTTGAGCGTTCCATCGTTTCCCAAACAGCGCCACCCCCACCCCATATGGGACAAAATCATTCCCTCCCCCCCCACCCCAAAAAAAAAAACAACAACAAAAAAAAAAAAAAAAACAAAAAAAAAAAAAAACAGTTTCATTACACTGCACTTTTACAGAGCGCCATGAGCTACGATTTGACCTGTCACATGATAGCCACATAATGTTCCCTTGATAGCCACATAATAGTGACATGATAGCCACATGGTAGCCACATGATAGCCACATGATAGCCACCTGATAGCTACACGATAGCCACATGATAGCCACGTGGTAGCCATATGGTAGCAACCATGGCTCGTATTTCCCAAGCTAGAACTAGCAACGAAATGTGAAATGTTGATTTGAAAAAAAAAATTTTATAATTTAGAACTAGAAATAATTTGTGAGGATTCTAAACTATTTCAGGCCTCTACTGGGCTCAGAGAATTCATAGCGCGAAGGGTATACTTAATAGAGAGTGAGAGCCAGAGAGAGATTTTGAGAGAGAGAGAGAGTGAGAAAGAGAGAGTCAGAAAGAGAGAGTGAGAGAGAGAGTGAGTAAAAGAGTGAAAGAGAATATGTAAACGAGAAAGTTAGAGAGACATCTCAAGATACATTTTTATATAGAGATATTGAGATATAGTGAGAGCGAGAGTCAGAGAGAGAGAGAGAGAGAGTTAGAGACAATGAAAGATAGAGAGTGAAAGAGAATGATTGAGTGAGAGAAAAAGAGTGAGAGAGATAAGGAAGAAGAGAGTGAGAGAGATTGATTGAGAATGAGAGTAAGATAAATCTTGAGTCTGAGAAAGTGAAAGGGGGATTAAGAGAGAGATGGACAGTGGGAAAGAATGTAAGAGAGATAGTGAGAGAGAGTGAGAGAGTGAGGGAGAGGGAGAATGAGAAAGAAAGTGAGAGAGTGCCAGAGAGAGAAGGAGAAAGTGAGTGGAAGAGGGTGTGTTTGGGAGAGAGAGAATAAGAGAGAGAGAGAGAGTGATAGTTAGGGAGTGAGTCAAAGAGTAAGAGAAACAGAAAGAAAAAAGGTATAGAGCCTAATTCGGAATAACCATTAATGAAATGACTTTCCTTGGATAATGTTATCAAACACCGATGATTTCCATCATAAGTCTTAATCAAGAGAGTGTCATTTCTTTGCAATACAAGACAGTGTCAGTTCTATGCAATACAGACAGTGTCAGTTCTATGCAACACAAAACAGTGTCAGTTCTATGCAATACAAGACAGTGTCAGTTCTATGCAATACAACACAGTGTAAGTTCTATGCAATAAAAGACAGTGTAAGTTCTATGCAATACAGAATACAGACAGTGTCAGTTCTAGACAATGCAAGACAGTGTCAGTTCTATGCAATGCAGACAGTGTCAGTTCTAGGCAATACAAGATAGAGTCAGTTCTATGCAATACAAGAGAGTGTCAGTTCTATGCAATACAAGACAGACTCTTGAAGAAAAAAAAATTATAGTTTTGATTGAAACAAACATGCAGAAGTCGAGCAATTTTTATAAACAATTTCTTATATTTTTAATTGTGTGGAACTTTTCAGGTAACATGAATCTAGGAAGAGAATCAGATCACGATCGGAAGGTCGGCCATTATGTTGTTTTCAAATTTATACGATTTCTCTTGTTCTCTTGAATATATATCATGTTTGTTTGTGCAATGTAACTCCATTTTAATCGATTTTGGTTTCAATTCTAAGACTCAAGGCACGCCTTACTACACCTGGAGGGGTTGGTGTGCTTTTAACTTTGATGTTTTTCTGTTGTTTTATTTAATGGGGGGGGGGGGGCGGGTGGTAGGTAGGTGTAAGGATTGGCGGGGAATTCCGATACATCTTCACAAGTCTAATCTATGTGGGTGTGGGAAAGAGAAAAAGAGAGACAGATTAGACGAAAAAGAGAGACAAACTGACAGAAACTGGGGCAGAGCACTGAGAGATAAGGGAGTGGAGGAGAGAAGAGGAAAACATTATGGAATAGAGGGTGAGGGACAAAAAAGAGAGTGAGACACAGAGTGAGTGAGCGAGTGAGAGGGTGAAATAATGAAAGAATGAGAAAGCAAAAGAGTTAGAGAGTGAGAGAGTAAAAGAGTGAGAGAGTGAGAGGGTAAAAGAGTGAGAGTGTGAGAGAGTGAAAGAGTGACAGATTAAAAGAGTGAGAGAATGAATGAGTCAGAGAGTGAGAAAGTAAAATAGTGGAAGGGTAAGAGAGTGAAAGAGTGAGAGAATGAGAGAGTAAAAGAAAGAGAGTGAAAAATGTGAAAATAAAAGATTGTGTTAGTGAGAGAGTGAAAGAGAGAGAGCAAGGGACTGCGACAGTAAAAGAGTGAAAGAGTGAGAGTGTGGGAGGGTTTGAGAGTCAAAGAGTGAGAGAGACAGAAAGAACGAAGATGTGTAGCGTAATTCAGAATAACAATTAAGGAAAGAATCCTTACGAAATGACTCTCCATGGACCTATTCGTCAAACAAACGGACAGCCTTCCTCATCATTCTGAGGTAATGACAAGTTAAACCATTCTCTTTGAGTGAGCGGTCGATATCTAACCTCTCACTGGCAATGTTTAGACCAGGCTACTGCTAGTCACAAAACCTCTTCAACAAGATACCAAGCCATCGGTGTATTGAGTGGAGTGCAGTTGGCGGTGCTGTGACAAAGATATATAAACATCTGTTGCAAATTGTTTTCAATGAGACGAGTTGTGTTCAATAGTGTCAAGTGTTGATATAATTTTATGACAACAAAGACGTAAAAAATTCAATGTTGTAGTGTAGAATTTTTTTTAAACTATTGTCCAGTTATATGATACCAGGTCTTAATCGGTTGCTGTTTTTTTTTACACCGAGTCCGGGTCTTTTGAGAAAATACCCATTGGGTCCAAGTGTTTGCACACACAAAAAAAAAGAGTAACCTTCTCATGTTATATAGTATCTGCTTTCTTTAATCAAAAGACCTACAGACCGTCCCAAACCCTAACTGCCTGCCTTAATGCAATACACCTACAGATGGATTGATTGAATACTCATATAGCGCTTGTGTCCGTGATACTTTAGCACGCTCACAGACGGGCAGTCCTACACCACACCTGCCGGCCTTTATTAAACGCATACAGACTATCCTAAATCATCCTGCCGGCTTTTAAACTATATTCCTGCATGTGGTCACATAGACGGTCCTCAGACAATCCTACAGACTCTTACTCTATACCCGTGGCTCTTTATCGATTAATATAATAAGCGCCTCCCACTAAAGAAAAATATTTAAACTTTTTACCGGACTTCAGACGTCACGCATGAAAGCTCGATGCGTGGAAGTTTCCTTTCTTTTTTTTTTTTTTCATTCAGTACTATTAACATAAAACATGTGGAGTTGGGTGTGGGGTGGGGGCAATCATGAACAGGAAGCAGGACAAGCAAAGAGCAAAATATAAGAGATATTTTGTCGTATTACTTTAGGGACACGCTATGAGCAAGTCATAGCATTAAACCTATATAGGTACCGACATTTATCTTACACATAAGAGAATCACAGAACATACAAGTTAGTCTTGATGGCAGGACAACCATTCACGAGTGAACACGTAAAGAGAAGATACGCTTTTCATTTTAGTGTTCGAAATTCAGGTAATCTTTAGCCGATTCCAATGATTATCATCTTCTATTCTCCTTGATTTGTGTGCAGTTACAAATAGTTTATGTGTTGGAGGAGGTGGTGGGGTAAACAAAAAAAAGTAGGGCTTATTTTGGTAGCCCCAATATAATCTAAAGCGAATGGCTTCACATGTCAGAGTGGCTTCCAAGTTCTGTTATTTAAGACTCCGATCAAAGTTAATTAAAACGCAATTATCAAGTCGCGTTCCTTTAGAAATATCCTTATTTCATTGAGATATTTTCTTTCCGTTCAGAGGTTAAATGGTTTTTCAGGAAAGGTTTCCAATTTTTAAAAAAAAATCAACAAAAAACAAAAAAATATATTTAGAAATATTTCTAGTGCGAGGAGTTGATCTATCTTTAAATTGTTGGCGTTTAGATTTAGAAACAACGGAAGGTCATTAAATAGCTGCTTCTTTTGTACAAACATACATATAGTTTGAAACAAATGATTAGGTCAGGATTTCTTAACCATTCAGATAAAAGTTAATGAGACCTATTGAGAAGAGGAAAAAAATAAATAAATACATTTCATTTACTCAAACAATAACAAAGTAAGTGAAATCTCCCAGGCCACTTGAAAAAAAATGTTTAACAGCAAGTGGTCCGTAAAATACAAACTAAGAACCCTTGATTTTGTTCCTCACGAAGGTAAGAGTACTCGAATGTTTCGATTCGAAGGCCGTATTTAGCCTTTAAACACGCCCAGAGGGCCGGACCCAAATACCAGAGTCAATACCACGTTGACTGTATGCCCGCACTACTACGGCATCCTCAATAATCTTGTCTTTAATGCAAAATGAAGCTTAGATTAAGAAAAACAATAGTATTTTCTTATTATTGTTATGATAGTAAATAACAGTAACATTGACCGTGAAATTTGACGTTGTTTAACTCAATTTCATTTAAAGAAAATGTAGTACTCTAAATTTTTCCTGAAAATGGTCAGAGCTAGAAATTTAACTGGCTTGAAATACTCAAAATCATCCATTTGTCTGTTGCGTAAGACGGCAGGCATCTCACATTGCGTTGTACAGATATTTTTCCGTGATAATACAATGATCAAAACATTCGCAAGGCCTCAACTGAGTCAACTGCTAGTATAATCATAGTAGGATACTAATTCCTTCCAGGAGATTGATACATTGTGGTTACAAGCGCTCAATTTCAGAAGTTCATTTTCCTGGGTATCAACTGCTTTAAGCTGTGAATCACATTGTTTCAGATAACTCGTTAATGGAAAGGCAGATGCCACGGCCGCTGGTCAATCACAATTAGAAAGGACCACAAAAACAAAATGAATCTGCAACACAAGGACGTCTTCCTGACAGTCCTGTATTCCTCTTGCTGTCCTCTTGCATTTTTTTTTAAATCATTTTTTTTTTTTGTTCGCTGAAGAAGGCTTCTTGCCGACACGTTCGTTGGATTCATGCGTCCTTTTTTTCGGGTTTTCCCATGCTTTGTTTCGCTCATTTCCTTTCGGCAGTCCCCTAATAACCTAATTAAAATCGAATGGAAATTCATTTGTAATTTTCTGTTCATGAATTGAACATTTTTTAAAATTATTTGATCAAGCCATTTTTAGACACACAGTTGCAAAGCACATGAAAAAAAAAGAACAACACAATATGATTTTATTCCTAAGAATTTTGAAATATTTCAACCTTTGTCTGAAACGAGTATCATATGTGTTAATCGTCCATTACAGTCGTTTTCATACCACGTAACCTTACAATAAGGCAAAATCTTCAGACGGGTAATTGACCCACTTCCCGTCATTTTATCGATATGAAATTTGATGCATAATCTCAACCTCCCCCCCCCCCCCCCAAAACCCCCCCCCAAAAAAAAATAGTTTTAACTCTACGAGATGGCACTGATTTCACGAGATAAAAATTCCAGAATACTGCGCTAAAAGAGACTCTTAAAAATATAGCAGGTGCGTTTAGCAGGTAAGGTTTTCTTTTGATTGACAGAAAAAGTTCGTGGATTAAATCTTCGGTGTCAAAGTGGTGGGACATTAAACTATTAATAATAGCTCTTGGGCGTGAAAAACATATGCGTTTGGTGAGGGGGGGGGCCCAATTTGGGATTGTTATTAAGTGTGTTAATTGATCGAATGTTTCGTCAAATTTTCAGCCCCACCCCCACATTGCTGGATATTACATTTTATAATGAGCTTATATAAAAACGTTGGTCCAGGTGTTGTTTAGTTATTTTAGGGCTAGGCAAGAGACAAGTTTTGGGATATCGTCGTATCCTTAGCAGGCCCGTTTTAATGACCCCGCGGGGCCGGAATTTCAGTAACTCTGGTCCGTGGAGGCCGAAATGGGTCAGAAAGATTAAATTAGGTTAAGCGATGTTAATGCAACTGCTGCCGAGGGTGGGGCACAAATGGAAGTACACCGTGACGTGCTATTTGTAACACCACTTTTTATGCGCAGCAATTATCACGTCGCTTGGCCAACGTCCCATTTCAACGCGTATAAAATTTATGATCCCCCCCCCCCCCCCCCCCCCTTTCCCCAATTTTGGGGAAGCGATAAAATAGGGGTCTGCAAGCTGCTGTCAACAAGATTGAATTTTCAATTCTGCTGAGATTCAAGGCCATGTGATAAAGCAAATTGAAGTATACAACTACGTGATATTTAAAATCGTATTTCCAGAATTTGCAGAAATAATGCTTATCTTGAAAAAAATGGTGCCCAGTCTCCATTGTCCTGTCTACCATTGTCCTGTATATCAATGTCCTGTCTACTATTGCCCTGTCAACCATTGTCCTGTCTATCAATGTCCTGTCTACCAATGTCCAGTCTCCCATTGTCCTGTCTCCTATTGTCCTGTCTACCATTGTCCTGGCTACCATTGCCCTGGCTACCATTGTCCGGTCTACCATTGTCCGGTCTACCACTGTCACGCTGTTTAAAAAAAAAGATATAAATATTTCCTTCCTCCACTAATATTCTTCAAATTGATGCCTTCGGGGCTGTCGCTTCGTTTAAAGAAGCACTGCTTAAAACTGCTCTAGACCAACGTACCGACCAACCCTGAAGTACCAAGCACACTGAGTCCAGTAATTGTGTACCTTGATTTCACTCTAATTCATCGGTCCAAGCTGTAACATAAACATTTAATGCTTATTGCTGGAAGTGTTTTATAACATTTTCATGACACTAGAAGCAGTGCATTAAAATACATTTTTGCATCAGTATGGATTTTGTTTTATACATTGCATACTCATTAGCCTTTCAAGGATGTCCAAATATTTTCCGCAAAAGTCAATTACAATCCAAACTTGACGTTTATTTTTTCAACATTCTGATTGAAACATTTCTGAAACATTGATAACTCTACGTGGATTTTTAATGGCGCCATATTGTCTTTTTATGGACAGTTTATGTTAGCTTCTAAATCAGTGGTTGTCAACCTTCCTAATGCCGCGACCCTTTAATACAGTTGCTTATGTTGTGGTGTTCCCCAGCCGTGAGATTATTTTCGTTGCTACTTCATAAATATTGGTTTTCCAGGCGACCCCTGTGTAAGGGTCGTTCAACCATCAAAGAGGTCGCGACCCAGAGTTTGAGAACTGCATTTCTCACTAGTTTCTATTGACATTAACAAATCAGTTAACAGAAATGTAGCAGCTCACTTATTTCATACAGTACTAATTTAATTAGCCGTAACATAATTTTTTCTTTTAACCCTTGGAAGTCTAGAATGATTTTAAAAAATAGCCCTTAACTTGTTTTTTGAAATAAGTTGTAAAGTCATTATATATAAGAATTATTTCTACCAAATAGTAACCCCTTCACACCGTATCACTATATGACAAACCATAGGATTATAGGCCGGACGGTTAACTTAGTGTGTAATGCGAAGTATCTTCAAGTGGCGATGTAAGTCGTACCACACAATGCTAAAACGTATTATTAGTGGATCCGGTCGTTGCTCAATTCAAGCTACACCAGTTTCAAAGACCAATCCATTGTAAGTCTTCAACAAGATTTGAACAAAAAAAAACATAAAAATTCTAAACAAAACACACACACACACACGCATAAAAAACGAACAAACATATCTTTACCCAAATTTTTAGCAAAAAAAAGAAATATTTAAAAAATAATGAGGTATTGAAGAAAACAAGTTTAAAATGGCTAAATCGCATCTATTAAGACATCTCCATTCTGTTTTTGACAACAAAGAAAAGAGGGTAAATTGTGTGTAGCTTAAGATGTAATTTAAATTATACTGTGAACCATATCGGAAAATGTATGGGATATACATTCTATGTTGCATTTTTATAGATAGGCCATGATAACAAGGTAATTAGATTTACGAACATATCTCTCTTATGTTACTTTTATATAGATGTCGATTATTTCAAAGCAAAAAAGCTCTATAAACATATCTCTTATATTACTTTTAAATAGAAAGTCGAATATAACAAAGTAAATGGATATTAAAAAACATAATCCCTACAGACTAGGGCTGAATACTGAAAGTGTAATTTAAAAAAAAAAAAATTAATCTATACAATTTTTGCCGCAGGTGAAGAAAAAATAATTTTAAATGAATACTTTTGTTTCTTTTCTTTTTTGTTTTGTTCCACGTTTTTAACTTTGAATTGGAAATGTCAAACAAACGAAAAAATATCCTTGAAATGGAATCTCCTGGAAGTTACATACTTATGACATATTTAAAAAAAACTCAAAGCGAATACACAGGATATTCTGAAACGTGGAGTTGTTATAAAAACAATAGAACTAAATACCTTTAACGTGAGATGTTCACTTTAACCTCTTATATCAAAATCTCAAACCTTAGCCTTTTCAGTATACATCGCCGAGATGAAGAAAAAAAAATATCACCAGATCCCAGATAATGGAAATCTTGAAATAACGTTGTCCAGCAATCTTGAATTAATCCCAATCCGAGGATATCTTCCAGAAAATCAGAAATGAATTTTTTTTTTTTTAACTTTTTAAAACAAAATGGTTACCATTAAAACAGCTGTAGCTAGGGATCGATTGAAAACTGTAATTCTCCCGAAACTGAGAACTATTTGTCCGTTTGTTTACAGGGCAGCTCGGGGCTCACGGGGAAGTGGGGGGGGGGAGGAGGGAACAATACCGGTGGAAATGACAATGTCATTTTGAACCCGACATCACCCGCATGTGATGCTGATTTGGTGGTGGTGGGTATGGGATGGGGTGGGGCGGATTCTGGAACTTTGAGAAAGAGGAGAAGATGGAAGGTGAGGGGCGGGGGTGCATGGCACGTCGTAATGGAACAGGTCTCCCAACGGATGGACTGGCAAGCGTCTGGCCTAGATACTTTAATAACTGAAAAATTGGTATGCATCAGTGGCCAGCCCGTTGACGTCCTACTGTGTCATAAAACAAAAGGGACATGTTTTTTATTTTGTTTTGTTTTCATTGATTAAATAACATGGATTTATGTGACCTACTCTGTTTACATGACCTATTCTGTTTACATGACCTACTCTGTTTACATGACCTACTCCGTTTACATGACCCACTCCGTTTACATGAACTACTCTGTTTACGTGACCTACTCTGTTTACATTTACTTTGTCTACATGACCTACTCTGTTTACATGACCTACTCTATTTACATATTAACCATTTGAAAAGTACTACATGTCAACATCATCGTCATCATCCTCAAATAGTCCCTTCGCCCTTGGACCGTTGGGGCGCCACAGATGACATGTGAACTATCCGCATCCATTCGTCTCTGTCTTCTGCACTACACACAGCATCGCCCAGTGTTAGTCATGTGCACCCTTTGTTGTTATACACATAACAATTTTTTATTTTTTTTTTAAATGGCTTATAACAAAATGTTATTGAAGTTGAGCAAACAAGACTTTACATGATTTTGGGTCAGAGCGTGTTGTCAATGAAATTCTTTAAATGGCATATAATTGATATGAATATGATAATATAATTAATATTATATTTAGCATACATAATGCTCATTAAGAACCCGTCGGAGAAAAAGAGTATAAGAAAATATTGAAAGGTTTGGATGCTACACAGATATGTTACCGTTGTTCGCATGCTGCAAGACATGTTATGAATGTTCGAATGCTGTCATGCATGTTATGGCAGTTTTCGTAGCTTAAAATATCATTAGCACCTGAAATAAACCAACTGTAAGAAGTGGTCAAGGCAGAAGACAGGTTGGAAAGTATTTGAGTAGCATATTTAAAATGGAAGTGACACAACGTCCCAATATAGGTATATAACGTCTAAATATAGGTACACACATTCTGATTAAAGGTACACAACCTATAAATATAGGTACACAAAGTCTGAACAAAGGTACACAACGTCTACGTATATGTATATAACGTTAAAATATAGGTACACAAGGTCTTAATAAAGGTACATAACGTATACATATAGGTAAATTACGTCTAAATATAGGTGCACAACGTCTTAGTATTGGTACAAACCGTCTATTTATAGGTACATTACTTCTAAATATAGGGGCATAATGTATAAATGTAGGTGAATTACGTCTAAGTGTAGTTGCACAACGTCTTAATAGTTGTACAAAACGCCTAAATGTGGGTACATTACTTCTAAATATAGGTACATGACGTGTAAATATAGGTACATAAGGTATAAATATAGATAAATAACGTCTGAATATACGTACACAACAACTATCTATAGATTCGTAACGTCTAAATATAGGTACACAATGTCTTAATATAGGTACGCAACATCTAAATATATGTACACAACGTCTAAAACTAGGTAGATAACGTCTAAATATACGTACACAACGTTTAACTATATGTACACAGCGTCTAAATATAGGTATATAACGTCTTAATCTATGTACACAATGTCTAAATATAGCTACATATGGTCTAAATATTGTCATTATATATTACATAATAAAAGTTTTTGTCAATGTATATTTCATGATAAGTTTTCTATTCATTTTATATTTCATGATATATAAATATATTTGTCATTACCTAATTCATTATAAATAATTTCTTCATGACATATTTTATGATAAATGTTTTTTGTCATTAAAAATTTCATGATAAACGTTTTTGGCATTACATATTATATGATACATATGTTTGTCATAACATAATTTATGATAACTGTTTTTGTAATTTTATATTTATGATAAAAGTTGTTGTCATAACATATTTGATAATAAATAATTTTGTCATTATATATTTAGTGGTAAATGTTTTTGTCAATATATATCTCAAGATAAATGGGATTTTTTCATTATATATTTCATGATAAATGTTTTTTTCATTAAATACTTTATGATAAATATTTTTGTCATTATATATTTCATGATAAATAAATTTATTGCGTGATAAATATTTTTGTCATTTTATATTTCATCATAAATGTTTTTTCATGACATATGTTATGATAAATATTTGGTCATTAAAAAGTTCATGATAAATGTTTTTTCATGACAATTTCATGTTAAATATTTTTGGCGTTATATATTTAATTGTAAAACTTTTTGTCAATATATATTTCAAGATAATTGTTTTTGTCAATATATATTTCATGATAAATGTTTTTGTCATAAAATATTTTATAAAAAATGTTTTTGGCATGAGATATTTCATGATAACTGTAAGCCATGACTCTTTGCTTATTTACATTTTTTAGCACCTCCCTTCCCCCATTTAAAAAAAATACTTTGAAAAAAGAAACTATATGGAGCATAATGTATTAATGATCATATGTTTACAAATATTTACTCATGGCCACTCTCATCGTCAACTTCTTCGTTTTCACTTTCGCCAGATGATGAATCGTCCGCCTCCAAGATCACCATTCCACATCTTTTATTTCCAGGGTTTACTGCAGGTGGCGAGTAGATCCCTTCTCTTTGTTTTCTCCATTTGTTTTCATTTCTGCCATTCTTCCCCTGTCCAGTTCTATAATTGATTATACTATCAATAGCAACAGTGCCTGGATAGTTTATAACTATTTTATTAAATGTAGTATGATTTGTTGGAGAAGAATACGGAAGTCTGAAAGATGAAAAAAAAATCATCATACAAGAAATGTTTAATGTATAACAATAAAATAACTTTAATCGCCTCTGAAATCCAGGACAGTCATTCGAGGTTAGGCTTAGTCTCGCGGTCAAGTCAACTCAATAGATATAATGACTAAATATTTAAACTGCAGCCATAACTATCTCTTTCTGTTCTCTTTCAATTTTCGAACTTAACCAAAAATGGTCCATTTAATTAAGAATCTAAACTCTTTAGAGCTTTCATCTTTTCTATTTAAAAAAAAATAAATAATATAAGTTAACTTGGCCATAACTCTGATTTAGTTTTAAACCTAAATCTACTCTATAAAGCTCAGATGAATACGGGGAGGACTGAGTTTCGCTTGAAGGAATACAAAATATCTGGTTCCAAATCTAAGAATAGTCACTCCCTAGAGGCAGTTAATTTTCTGGAATAATCATTAAAGTCCGATATGGTTCTTAGTAAAGATTATGAGCATGTCAATGAGATCCCTATGGTTTTCCTCAAATTTTATGTAATCAGATATTTAAAGATATTTTTTTCTGAAGTTTCTAGAAAGCTCAAAAAATGAGTTCACGAGGTTAAAACCTGAATGCTATTTAAACTGCACAAAGCTATACCGGAAGTATTAGTCTGCAGTGCGAGCTTTTCGGTAAGTTGTTGCACCCGGACTAAATTTGGTAAATGTATGTTTCATTTTGCCTTTTTAATAAATCGGCGAATTAAAAAAATACTAATATTTTATATTTTTTTATTCTAGATAAATAGCTATATCTTAAATGTTTCTCAACTATTTTTTTTTTACATTCATAACTTTTAAAATAACGTTAGAACATAACGCAACCTAATATTTCTTAAACTTAAAAAAAATTTTTTTAAAAATTATACCTCCAGGAGCTGGGCGACCAAATCGTAAAACTCGAAAAGGTAATATCGTTGGCAAATTCCATCCATTGTGAATGGGAGAAATTTGGCAATTTGATTGGAATATTTATCAGAATGATGTCTTTTTGATAACTAAAATTGTCCTATATTTTGAAGTAGGATCCTGGCGGGAATCCTATTTTATTTAGTCTGATAAAAGATCACAAATTTGACATTTGCGAGTGCCTTTTATAAAAAAAAATAAATAAATAGACACATTTTGAAAGGTATAAAATTCTGTACATAAATCTTTTCTAGGCTTTGTGAAGCTTAAATGTTGACAGAAATGTGCTAGGCCCGAAATTCAATATTTTTTCGAGCTATGATCAATCTGTCTTTTCTCATAGGAGAATATTATAAAATTAGTATGAGTATTATTAGGAGGTTTTATATTGCGAAGAACCCCAGCCTAGAGCTAGGCTCACTGCTCAGTACCCCAGCCTAGGGCTAGGCTCACTGCTCAGTACCACAGCCTAGGGCTAGGCTCACTGCTCAGTACCCAAGATTAGGGCTAGGCTCACTGCTCAGTACCCCAGCCTAGGGCTAGGCTCTCTGCTCTTTACATAAAAATTAGCAATTATAGAAATGCATACATTTAACAACAACAATTGTTGGAAAGCTTTACCTTACCCACCCAAGTACTGTCTACCCCTGTCTAGCCATGAACAGTACCCAGCAGAATCGAGCCCTGCTTATCAGTTAGATGGGTGGTGAGAATGAGTCGGTATATTGCAGTTTGAAGAGATGGGATTTTTGGGCACTTTTGAAGACTGTGATGGTCGTTACATTACAGATGTGTAATGGGAGAGAATTCCATTGTTTTCGGGTACAGAAAGAGAAAGATCGTTGACACAATTTTTTTGTGCGTGTTCTGGGAACAGAAAGAATACGCGAGTCTGCGGAGGAACAAAACTTACGAAGGGGTGAATAGACAGTAACAAGTTCAGTCAGATAGGAAGGGCAGGAACCAGAGAAATAGTCGCGACAGAGAACAGACAGCTTGTAATCATTGCGTACATGTGTAGGGAGCCAATAAGGTGAGTGAAGTAGTGGTATTTTAGCATAATATGTATGCTGATAATGCTTTTGAAGTTTTAATTTCGAATGCAACCCCAAGAAGCGACGGGTAGAATGGCTAGTAATATGTTACTAACTAAAAAAACAAAACAATAACGCGCAATTTAAATGTTTATGTTATTTTAGATAAAACTGAATACATCTCTATACAATGTATCAATCTGTAACTTTATTTGCTTTATATTTAATTTTACCTACCTATTGTTCAATAAATTTATATGAATAAATTAAAGGATAGTTAATTCATCTATAACAATTAAATTTGCATTAGGGAATAATAATGTCTTTATAGTGATTTCATTAAAATCAAAGAAATACCAAACAAAAAAATGTTATATATTTTCTTCGCAATGTAGACAATCTGATATTTTTAATAAAAAATTCGTTGAGGGCTCTTGCTTGGTCGTAAACTTCACAGTTATTTTTGCTTAAAAAATAAGTCATTAAATTCAAATATTAATTAAGCCAATTTAATATACATTTGTGACATAATTTGGTGCATGCGATACGGCTCATTAAAAATAATTCTATAACAAAATGTTATCAGTTAATGAAAGTATGCAATTACGTTTTGTACGAATTATAAACCCAAATTTTAAAGCTAACAAAATTATCCTCCATAAAAACATTTTTTTGTTAGAAAACTGAATGGCTCACCTTGATGTATGAAATGTGTTTGAGTTCTTGTCTTCGTCCAGATCAAGCGATGAAAGTATGCAACTTCTAGAGTTGCGATCAAAGACGTGTTTCCTCAGAGTTTTGAAGGTGCGGGAATATTTGCAATGAGAAGAGTTCATCAGTAAGACGTGCAAGTGTTCTTCTTTCCGTTGGAAGCCAGACGTTAAACGATCCTCTTCAAAATTCTCTCGACTTCCTTCGGTGTGATTAACATTTTCCGCCTTACCAATTTTTTCGATTAACATTTCCGCAACTTTCAAATGTTTGTTTTTGTATGCGTAGTACAAGGCCCGGGAGATATTCTTTTTCAATTGACTGTCATTACCTCTATGGCTGACTAACAATTCAACTATAGCTGCGTGGCCGGAGCTTGCCGCTAAAATCAGAGCAGTTAGTTCATGGATGTTCTTCTCGTTGACGTCGGCTCCGTGTTCTATAAGAGTCTTAACGATACTGGCGTGTCCACTTTGTGACGCAATCATCAGAGCTGTCCTGTGATTAATGTTTTTCAAGTTTAAATCACAACCTTTTGCGACAAGGAACTGAAAAACATCGTAACGTACAGTTTTAATAGCGGTCATCAGTGGCGTCACGCCGTCATAGTTTTGTTTATTTAGTTTAGCGCCATGCTCAACCAACAATTTAACCAATTCCATCAGACCATTTTCTGCTGCTATCATTAGACATGTCACCCTATATTTATTTTTTTCATTCACATTTGCACCGTTCTCAATTAACAATGCTGCTGTCTCGGTGTGCTCATTTAGTACAGCTATCATAACACTCGTCCATCCTTCTTCATTCTTAGCATTTACATTTGCTCCATTCTCAATGAGTTTCCTAGCAACATCGTTATATCCATATTGTGATGCGATTGCCAAGGCAGACCACCCCATGTTATTTCTTTCATTAACTTTTGCTTCATGTTTCAATAGAAGTTCAACACAAGCAAGGTCGCCACATTCTGAAGCCAACATCAAGGCACTCCATCCATCTTTATCTTTTTTATTAACGTCAGCTCCATTGTTAAGTAACACTGAAACATTTTCTATAACCTTTAAGCGAGATAAATTCATCAAATAATTCACGTTATCTTCAGTTATCTCCTTTGAATTTAATTCCTCTTCGAGAAGCACCCGAAGAATATCTCTGTGTCCACTAAGAATAGCTAGCATCAAAGCGGTTAAACCATTGTTTGATTGAATGTTGACATCTCCTCCATTTTCGATCAGAGTTGTTATTGTCATTTTCATGCGTGATAATAATTGTTTCCAGTCTTCATTTGTGTTGATATCAATGGGCTTCTTTTTGACCAGCTGTAGTAAAATGTCTCTATCCCAAAATATTGATGCCAACATCATGGGCGTGTTACCTTTTGTATCGGTGACCTTAACATTTGTGCCTTTTTTAATTAGCAGTGAGACGGTCTCGTTATGCCACAGCCGAGATGTCATAATCAGAGCGGTTAGTTTTCGTTTTTCTTTGTCCTCAATGTCAGCACCACTTTCAATCAGCAGATCGACGATATCTGTATGACCATTTGAAGATGCTATGATCAGAGAACTACAACCTAAACTATTTTTTTCATGCAACTTTGCTCCTGAGCTAATGAGCAAGTCTGCAATTTGTTTATGACCACTTTGTACGGCCAGCATTAAGGCTGTCCAACCATCCTTATTTTTAGAATTTAAATATGCTTCAAATTTAATAGGCCTCTCAGCTGTATCTTTTTGTCCATTTTTGGACGCCGACGTGGGTGCATTAGAACCATCGGTTGATTTAATGAGCAAGTCTGCAATGTCTTTATGACCGCTTTGTGCCGCCAGCATTAAAGCTGTCCAGCCATCATTATTTTTACAATTTAAATCTGCTCCATATTTAATAAGCCTCTCAGCTGTATCTTTTTGTCCATTTTTTGATGCCGACATGAGAGCATTCCAACCAACAGTATTTCTGTCATTTACATTCGCTTTAGCTTTTACTAACAGCTCTACATTGTCACCATGGCCATAATGGGATTCCAGCATCAGTGCAGTCCAACCATCTTTATTTCTGTCATTTACATTTGCACCACGTTTAACCAGCAGCCCCACGGTGTCTTTATTTCCTTCTTGTGATGCCAATATCAATGCATTCCAACCATCTTTATTTCTGTCATTTATATTTGCACCACTACAAATCAGCAGTTCTACAATGTCGTTATGTCCTTTTTGTGCAGCCAACATTAACGCATTCCAACCATCTTTATGTTTGTCATTTAAATTTGCTCCAATTTCAATTAAAAGTTCAACTGTTTCTTTATGACCATTTTGGGAGGCAAACATTAGTGCCGTCCAATCACATTTAAACTTATCACTTATATTTGCGCCACGTTTGACAAGCATTTTGACAATGTCAGTATTGCCTGAATGTGAAGCAATCATTATAGCAGTCCACCCTTCTTCCGTTTTAACCGTAATATCTGCACCACCATCAATTAACAGCTCTGCAATGTGTGCATGTCCATTTTTTAATGCAATCATTAAAGCTGTCCAGCCATCAACAGCCTTAGCATTAACATGTGCCCCATGTCTCATCAGCACCTCTACGTTGTCTCTATGCCCTTCGTGTGATGCTGACATTAATGCTGTCCCATCGTGCTTATCAGTGGCATTGACATCTGCCCCATTTTTAATAAGCATCTCTACTGTGCCATTATGTCCGTAATAAGATGCGATCATTAGTGCATTGCATCCCTCATTACTTTTGTCCTTTACCTTTGCACCACGGCTAATTAGAAACTCTGCAATATCTCTATGACCATGTTTTGATGCTGACATTAGAGCTGTCCAACCATTGTCATATTTATCATTGACATTGGCGCCACGATCAATAAGTAATTCTGCAATGCTTTTGTGACCGTATGTCACTGCTGACTTAAGTGCCGTACAGCCATCAGCGTCCTTGACATTGACGTCAGCACCTTTTTTAATTAGCAACTCAACAATATCTCTGTCACCGTTTTTCGATGCTTTACTTAAAGCTGATTTGCCTCTGCATGTCGCATGCATTAAGAAAGTATTAACTTCGTCATTGATAAGCTTGTCGAGACTTGCATGCTCTGAGACCTCGAGTTTTGTTGAAATTTCCATTTTTCGGTGTCTTTTGGGTGCTGGTGGCCGATTGGTTTAAACTGAGCAAATCGCAAGTTTGTGGTCTGGAGTTCAATTCCAGTCAGAGTCCAGTCAAGCAAAAAAAAACAAAAAACATCACCATCACCCCGGGTGGATGAGACTCGTTAACCTTGGTCGGTAACTAATGTAAGAGAAGGAAACTCTGAAATCAAACCATGAGTTTTAGTCCCGAAATGCGGAAAACACTGATACAATGAAACATTCCGACAACTCCTGCGACGTCGCTCGTGGCAAGCTGTATCATCCATTGATGTTTCCTTGTGTTATCCAGCGGCGCGGACAGAGGCGATTTGCTGTTGGGAACCAGGTTATTCTTGAAGAATAATCCCAGGCCATGTGGATTTCGTCCTCCGAAGCCCACTGCATCGTCACAATGTGACGGACGGATAACAGCAACTATAATCTTTAAAACTAAAAAGAATTAGAAATGAGATACGTCACTTGTAGGCAATTGGTAAAGATGAAACTCAAGGACAATTGTAAATGGTGGCAATAGCAGGGTCTTATTTTGCATATTGTGATCAGAGTGGGGGGTTGTCTTCTTTACTTTGAGGCGATACACTAGTAAAAATTTGAAGTAACAGTTTTAAGTAATATGATATATCCATATACCTATGTATAGATATAAAAGTTAAAAAAATGTGTTTGCTTGTTTTTTTGTTCCACCTACGTTTTGCATGGATTGATGGAGCTTAACCAAACTTGGTACATATATTCTTCAGTATCTGCTAGAAACTCTTAAGGGGTTATGAACTTTTTGTAACAGTCTGTTTGGGGCCAGGGGGCCACAAATTCATGTTTTTTTTTTCTTAAATGAGCTATATTTATAAAATGACATTCAAAAAATTCCTACATGAGTACACATTCACTTGGTTATTGAAATCATAATATCCAATCCTCTGTTCATTTGTTCTAATATAAGCTATATAAATATCAATAGGCTTAATACGCCTACATGAATAGATGACCAAACTTAGTACAAATTCACATGATTATCCATATTCAAATACGAAAGCGTAATGCACAGATAATACACATTCCTCTGGGGCCGGAGGACCCATTTTATTTTTCCTTTTATAAGCTATATAAATATCAATAGGCCTAGACAACCCTATAGGTTCTTTATGAATTGATCGATCTAGGCCTTTGATCTAGATTTGTAGTAGCACCCTGCTTAGTCTGAGGTGGATTGAAAAATAAAAATATCCAATCTATAATTTTCCAGAAAGTTCGATAATTTTACAAAGTTATATCTATTGCATTTATAAGGAAAATTTTAATAGGACAAATTTTGCATTTGAATGTTATTATTTATCTTCTGATTTTTATAGGGCCGACAATCTTGGACATTACTTAAAGGGTACAGTTATGAAATGGGCCTTTAACGTCCCTCATTTTAACTTAAATGTAGTGTAGTTATAGTAATGCATTTATTTGTTTTATTTTTTCGTATTCCAAGAATACTTACCTAACAAAGACATTTTTTTTGCACGTTTCGCGGAGGATCTTATATTTGATATAAAATGTTCCAGAAAATTCTATAGGTCAATAGGGTTATTACACCTACATGAATGGATGGATATTGACACACTCATTACATATACACTCACTTATCCATATTCAAATACCGAAGGGTACTGAACTCATAATATCCATCCCTTTGGGGCCAGGGGGGCCCCATTTCATTTTTCCTTATGTACGCAATATAAATACCAATAGGCTTAGACCACGCTATTGGTTCTATGTGAATTCATAGATCTAGGCCTAAGTTTGTTAATTATCCTTCCTTGTCCGTATTGATCCCATAGAGGAACAAGATCCTAATGAGGAACGAGATCCAACAATAAACTGGAACCCATCGGTTTCGCGATCCCATTGGGGAACGGGATCCCATCGGGATGACACCGTGAAACGGGAATGCGCCGGGTTCCTAATGCCATCCGGGGCCACATCGGGTATATTGGGTATTATATATATACGTAATGTTAAAAATGGAATATAATTTTTTTTTTTTTTTTTTTTTTTATATCGGAATAGCTAAAAAATGAAAATAATTTTTTTTTTTTTTTTTTTTTTTTAAAGGAACAGAGCTATTCAAATCGCGATGACATGCATAAACTATTAGAACGGAGAATTTAATAGTTGACAATTTTTGAAGAGAGATAACCTTAAAATTTGTTTAATTTTATTTTGTAAAACTTACTTTTTATCTAGACACGTAGTTACTAAGTTTTATATGGTGTTCTAAAATTTAATTTTACACAATTTTGTATGGGCTTGTGAAAGAAAACATCAAAACTATTTGTATCATTTCAAAATAAATCAGACGATTAGGTCCATATTTTTATTTAAAATCCAAAGTGTTATAAAATGACAACATATTAGATTTATACAGAAAAAAAACAGATGGGTCTTATTTTCATTTTAAGATAACATTGAGATACATGTGTTTTTCTGTTTAAATTTTTAAAAAAAGATAATATTTATATATTTTAAATATTGAATTATGATTGCGTTTAATTTTCAAAAGTAAAATTGTATAACCAAATTCTTACAGCCAGGAAGTTTAAATGAAAATAGGATAGTGCTTAATTTAACATATGAACTGAAAAGGTAAGCAGTATTTCAAATTTTGAAAAATATTTGTAATTTTAGAGTAAAATACGTGCACCCCAAAAGTAATTATAATCATTGTTAATTAAGAAATTTCAAACAATGGTGATAACAAAACTACCAGCTAAAATACTTACAGTTGTTAACACTTAAACAAGCAGAATAGTTTCTAACAAACTAAGGCTTACCATGACATCGGCATTTCCAGATCATGGGGAAATCCCAATAAATATTTGATAACAAATTCCCCAAGGCAATATCTTACATCAGCTAAATTTCTTTCTTTTTTTAAAATTCTGGGCTTTTTGGAAATTATAAATTTATAAGTGGGGAGTGGGGTAAGGTGGTGGGGCAAAAAAAACGAAATAATTAAAAACTTGAAATGTTTCATTTCTGAACTACAAAAATGTATACTTATATTTATTAGAAAGTGCCCAAAGTTGAATTTAATTAAATTACCTTATATTGTATTATTATTATTATTATTATTATTATTTAAATACTGCTAACACACAGAATATTATATTTTGATCATTATGATGTTATAGTTTGGAGATATTACCATTTAACTAAAAACGATTTAAATAAATCATAAAAGTGTTATTTAAGAAAAGGCAAACGTTGAAGTCTATAAATATCAGTCAGTATAGTGTTTCATTGAGAAATGTCTCCCCGTTTGGGTGAGGGAGACATTGCCAGGTGCCAGTGGGCAGTGGCCAGAGGCGTAATTGAGGGGCTGTAGATTGGATATACTAGATACCAGAAGTCTATTGCTGAAGGCGTCATAAGGAAGAGATGGAAGTGAATAGGTTACACTCTTCATAAACCCCCAGATGACATCACCAGACAATCCTTAACATGAAATCAACAAGGAAAAAGAAAGAAAGTCCTAAAAATACATGGAAAGTCGAGCTAGAGGCTCAAACAAAGTAAGGGAAACACATTCTTAAGTAAATGAACTATTTAACATGCAGTGTAGAAATGATATCTAGGAAAGCTATACATGTAAATGATCAGACAAAAAATCTTGTGACATCATTACTTTCACTAACTATGGATCACATTTTATTAAAATATTTTTGGAAGGCTAATTGACTCACTAATTGTCATTCTATTGAGCTGAAACCTCAAACATAGACTCGTTGACAATGACAATACATTCTTCGAAATTTCAGCCCCATCCCCTAACGCCAACACCTACAACAGGGTCTCAATCTCGCGACCCGCGGGCCATTTGTGGCCCAAAAGACGATATTTTGCGGCACGCTAAATGACAGCAAAGTTTAGTGACAAAAAAGCCGGCGCATTTTCCCCATTCTCATATCTAGAACGTGACACAACGCGACATTTTCAGTCGAAACTCACTGACATCTAATTTTTATTTGTATTATGTTTGTTTCATTTTTATGTTGATTAAAATGGTAAGAGCCATTTTTAAATCGGACTAAATCTTTTTATTTTATAGCTTTTTATGCGACAAACATGGCGGCCAATGTGGGGTTTTAAGAAAAGTTTTTTAAAAAAGTCAGTTGGCGGGTAATGCACAGGCATAATTGTGTAAATCGTAGCAATCTGATACAGTATCAAAGAATCCCTATTAAAGATGCCGCTAATTGCGAGTAAGGGTAATTCCAAAGCCTCTCAGCTTGGTCACATTGAAAATAGGCTTATTAAAAAAGGCCTTTTCTACAATACGAAAATGAAATTTCATTCTAACAATAGCTTCTTCCTTCCAATCAATAATTAATAAATATGGCCTGCTTCTGTCTACTTTTTGAACACATTTTAGCATTTTAAGCCTTAATGGAGAAGGATGGGGTGGTTGTTCCTGTACTAAACGATCCCAAATGGCTCACGAGCCTGCCTTATCTTGCTGGCATTACACAGAAGCTGAATGTAATCAACAAGAAGTAAGAAGACCAGAGGCAGCTCGCTAGTGTTGCCTATGATTTCAGGGTACACTGGACAAAACTTGTGTTACGGTTCTTAGAGTAACCTCTACATTTCCAACATGCAAAGTACTCATGGACTAGGGCACACCATTCAGTAGTAAATTAGGAGGAAAGATACTGATGTCATTGCAAAGCTACAGGAAGAATTCGATCACATTTTTTAGACTTCAAAATACACACAGTCACTTTTCAGCTTTTTGGTGACCCTTTCACCTTTAATTTCGAAGACGCACCAAACCCACACCCCCCGCCCCCCACCCAAGATTTTTTTTTTTCGCTTCAAATGGAGCTAATTGATCTTCAGTGTAATTGTAAGTCCAGGTAGGTGAATTAAAATCAGACAAGCATGGATAATTTATGAGAGCACTGCCTTCCACCATCCCTGAGATTTCCAGTTTGTTCAAGCGGATTATATATCTTTTTGGGGGGTGCCTTTCTGCATGAAAAGCTCTTTTCCACTATGAGCTTCAACAAGTCAAAGTTCAGGGCCAAGCTATCTGATGAGCAGCTTCAAGAAATTCTGAAGTCTCAGTTGCTTCCTCACTCAAGCCAAAGCTGCTCAGCTGTGTAAGTAGAAGCGCTGCCAGGGTCTCTGGCGACAATGAGTAGGAGGGAGAAATTGAAGCCTGGTTCTTGATAACCCTTACTGTTTTTTTATTTGTTATTTATAAATGTTGAGCAGATTGTAACAGTTTTAATTTATTGAATTTGTAATCACTTTTTTTTTTCTGGAATACTTGATACGACCCAGTCTCAATCAGACGCTGCCTCCTTGTGGCCCTGGATGATCTGAGTTTGAGACCCCTGCCCTAAAATATCATGTTTTTTTATTTTCTTCTTTTTTTTAAAATAATAATTATTGGAGCTGGAAAGTTCAAGAAAGGTAATAGAGTATTACCCTATTTAAAGTTTTGAACGGCTTTTCTACCTCAAAAAGCAATTTCAGTAAAAAAAAAAAATGTATTTTTGAAGGGGACAATTAAAAAAAAAAAAAAACTTTTAAGGGTTTTTTTTTTACACTACCTGCCTGAATTGGAATGGTACTAGATTAATACTAGTGGTCCGTCATCTTTGAGTCACCAAGCCGCGGCTTTCCCCCCCCCCCCCCCCCCCCCCCCCCCATGACTCGCCTCGTCTCTTTCTGGGAATGTTAACGGATATTCCTGTGACTTTCTAGCCGTGTGCTTCCTGATTGAACCCCGCTTTCCCAATTTGTTACGCCGAACATTTTTGTTTACAAAGATTACCGCCATGTAACTTTTTTCATGGTTGAGCAACTACTATTTAGCAATGCGGTATGCTTCTACGTCCCCTATCGTCTAAGTGGTCTGGGATTCATAACTTTTGGTGCTGCAAGGCCCCGATTCGTTTGAAGTTGACCTACATGAATGTCATCCATCGTGAAGTCGACCAAGCGGGTATATCTGCAGCGGGGACAGTGAATGGAGATGGCTGCAACTTGGACTCCTGCAATTTGTATCTGAAAGTAGGGTAATGGATCTTTGTAAGAAATTCTTGTTCCACGTCTAAATTTGCCGTGTTTTTTTTTTTTTTTTCACTTGGTTCTGAGAGATTCTCCTTTGATTGACTTCCCACAGTTATCATTCGTCTTTAAACAGCGTTCCGTACCATGCCATACTAGCCTGATAAGTTTCTGGGGCATATCGGCAAGCGTTATGTCAATAGGCGTACGTGGGCATGAAAGCTTGAAAGCAGGGAGCTGCTACTAAAAACAGCTGATATTCAAACTGTGCAATTAAAAATATTTTAAAAAACGAAACTAGAAACAAGATGAACAAGTCTGCTGTCATGGCAAGTCTGATGTCACGGCAAGTCTGCTGTCACGGCACGTCTGCTTTAACGGCAAATCTGCTGTCACGCAAGTCTGCTGTCACGCCAAGTCTGCTGTCACTGCAAGTCTGCTGTCATGGCAAGTCTGCTGTAACGGCAAGTCTGATAACACGGCACGTCTGCTTTCACGGCAAATCTGCTGTCACGCAAGTCTGCTGTCACGGCACGTCTGCTGTCACGGAAAGTCTGATGTCATGGCAAGTCTGCTGTCATGGCAAGTCTGCTGTCATGGAAAGTCTGCCGTCACGGCAAGTCTGCCGTCACGGCAAGTCTGCTGTAACGGCATGTATGCTGTGACGCCAAGTCTGCTGTCACGGCAAGTCTGCTGTCATGGCAAGTCTGCTGTAACGGCAAGTCTGCTGTCATGGCAAGTCTGCTGTAACGGCAAGTCTGCTGTCACGGCACGTCTGCTTTCACGGCAAATCTGCTGTCACGCCAGTCTGCTGTCACGGCACGTCTGCTGTCACCGCAAGTCTGCTGTCCTGGCAAGTCTGCTGTCA